>CAUYQG010207084.1:0-11743 GCA_963574415.1 Tarsius wallacei | reverse complement strand
AACCGCCACTTGACTCACTGAGGTGAGAGTGACTTTCGTGACCCGCGGACTGAATCACTGCAGTGCTTTCCTGCCACAGATATGAACCACATCACCACCTGGACGCCGGGGCCTTTGTGGCCTGAGGAGCGGCCCCACGGGGTGGCTGGCCAGGGGGGCAGGCAAGGGTGGGCACGGCGGGGGGCACTTGGGAGGAACAAGGCGTGGAGTGTGGTCACCCTGTGGAAGGAAGAGGGCGGCCAGTAGCAGATGGGGCGGATGGTGGCGCGGCTAGGATGGCAGCCCGTGCGGGTCCGGGGGCTTTCTGCAAGTCCTCCCAGGGCCTGGAAGGGGAGGGCAGCCAGAAGGCTCAGCGTTCAGAAGACCTTGGACCCAGCGCCTTCCATCCTGGGGTCACAGCTCCTCCCTCCTGAGCCCCCCAGGCAGCCATCCCCCAAGTCCACTTTCCAGCCACCCGCTAGCCCGAGTTCGAGCCTTTGCCGCTGAGGCACAAGAGTCAACGAGACGGACACAGGCCCGGCCCCCAGGCACGGAGAGCCGCCAGGGAGACACGGAAACAGCCCATGACCACACAGTGCCATCAAGGCCGGGACGGGGGCCGCAGGGGCCTACTCCAGCCTAGGAGGGTCTTAGAAGGGGCCCCAGGGAAAGGGAGGTCCCCACTGTGACCTGGGGGATGAAGGGACTTGGACAAAACCCAGAGGGGAGACAGTGTCTGGTGGGGGAGGGGAGCACGGCTCGCAGGTGAGGAGGGGGAGGGGCAGGCACTTCGGGTGACCCAAGGAGGAGACACTCCCCAACACTCTCCACGCCCTGGCCCTGCTCCAACAGACAGTGCAGGCACATGGAAATTCCAGAATCTTCTCTGCACACCAGAAGGACCCTTTGAGACCACCAGTGCAGTCCTCTCTTGCTTGTCATCATCCAGCAGGCACTTATGCGTTTCCTGCACCCAAGCATCTTGCTGGGTGCTGGGGACACAGGCCAGGTGCCCCGCCGCCCAGGGACGCCCATTCTAGCGGAGGGAGACAGACCCCAAACACGGGACCGTGAGCCGGACGGGATGACTTATGGACCCTGGGGGCAAGGTGCTCTTTGGAGTTTGTTCTAGGCAGAGGGGCGGGGCCCCAGGAGGGTCTTAGCACTAGACCTGAAGGGTGAGGGAGGCCCAGACCCAGGAGGAGCTGGGGAGAGCTTTCCTGGCAGAGGGGGGGCAGGAGCCAAGAACAGGAGGCGGGCCAAGGGCTGGGGGTGTCAAGGCCGAAAGGAGGCCAGCTTTCCTGGCAGCGAAGGACAGGAGGCAGGACGGAGTCAAGGAGGGCCGAGAGGCTGTGGCTGGAGTCTGGATTTTCGTTCCCAGGGCCCTTAAGGGGTCAGCAGGAGGGTGGCACCATGCCATCCATGAGTTTAAAAGATTGTTCTGGCTGCTGATTTGCAGAGGGGGCGGGAAGGATCGCGGTGGCTGGGAATGGGGCGGTGACAGAGGAGTGAGAGGTGACAGCCGAGTGACAAAGGAACAGACTGTGGAGAAATTGCACACAGGGTAAGGAAGGGAGGCTGGGGGTCGCGCTGGTGTCCCCTTGAGCAGATGAGGGATGGTGAGGATGTTGACTGAGATGGGAAAGACAGGAACAGAGGACGGAAGAGGTGTCAGGGCGGGGGACATCTGGAGTTCCGTTTCGGACACGTGATGCCCGAGGTGCCCGCTAGACACCCACATGGAGCTGTCAGGTCAGACGTGTGTCGTTGGATTCCTGAGTCCAGAGCCCAGGGGACAGGCTGTGACCGGAGATGAGAAGCTTGGACTCATCTGCGTGTGAAGAGATCGCTTAGAGAAATTGTAGTGGGTGGGAGAGAGGCCCCAGGACCCAGCCCGAGCGCCCCTCAACACGCATAAAGGTCAAATGCAGGAGGAGGCAGCCAACAGCCCGGAGTAAGGAAACCGGCGCTCAGAGAGGAAGGGACATTCCCAAGGCCACACAGGGGGTGGGCGGGCAGCGGCTGAGCCGGGACCCGCCGCCCGCGCCCCCGGTGATGGCCCCCACGCCTTGCAGACACCAACGAGTGCATCCAGTTCCCCTTCGTGTGTCCGCGGGACAAGCCCGTGTGCGTCAACACCTACGGGAGCTACCGGTGCCGGACCAACAGGAGGTGCAGCCGCGGCTTCGAGCCCAACGAGGACGGCACGGCCTGTGTGGGTGAGTGGGGCCCCCGCGTGGCCGGGAGCGCAGGGAAGGTGGGGAGCTCTGGGCAGGCCCCGGGTCCAGGCGCCCCACCCCTGCCTTCTCCTGGCTGGAGAAGGTCTCCTTAGACGCACGTTGGGTCAGCAGGGAAGACCGGGACCCGGGCTGGGAGAAGCTCCCCCATCGCCACCATCACCTGAAGGGCCCCGGGGTGCTGTGTCCTGGCCGGAGACTGTCCTGCCTCCTACATGTCCTAAAACAAGTGTCCCTGCCTTGACGCCAGCCCATACTTTCCTCCTGGGATGTAAGCTAGCTCCTAGAATCATCGTTGGCTGTGTTTCTGAACGGGTCATTGTCTTCTTCCTCCCAAATTCCTTCCTCCCCCCCATCCCACCCCGTCACGCTTCCCCGGCCAGTCTCCCCGCCCCACCACCTGCACCGCAAGTGGCCGTTTTAGGTGGGTATTCTTCAGCCGCCTTTGCGATCTCTGAGCCTCTCTCTCGGGCTTCCTATCTCTCTCTAGGCCTTGGACTTTGCCTTCAGTTATATGCACTTTAAGTCCCATCAATAAAGGAAAACAAAACAAAACAAAGCTCCCAACCTTTGTGGAAAACTAAATCTCTCTCCCGCGGCCCGTCTCTCTCTCCACGCCCAGTAGACTCTGCTGCAGGCGCCCTCTGAATGGACAGCAGGGGGTGGCCATCTTTGGAAAGGGAAGTTCGGGGGCTGCTGATGCGGCCTGAGTTGTTTGCGAAGCCTTTCTTTGCATGTTTTCCGAGAAAACAGAAAAGGAAAGTCTCCCCAGGACCCCGTCCAGCCTCCCTCCCTCCTTCAGAAGAATCAAGATAGTCTCGTAGCCCCTAATGTCTCGTGAGCTGCTTATTTTGCCCTTAACAAAGATGGCTCCCGGGTGGTTGCTTGCTGGTTGATTCAATAATGTATCCTTGCCTGCTGGTTTGGCCTGTGCTGTTTCTGCTGTGTGCACTCTGACTTCCTGTGCTAGAGAAAGCCTTATTGCGGTTGCTGGTGATGAGGGGAGGGGAGAGGGTCGCTCCTTGGGACTCTTGATAAAAAAAAAATGTCAAAAGTCTGAACTCACTAAGTCTTCCAGCCTCTTTTCTGGAGAAGTTCTGCCAATAAACTCTCTGCTAGGTATCAGCACCTAGCCGGTGGGGGGAAAAAAATGTCTGGTCCTAGTAGGTCCTGGTTGGAATGCTCGACTCGCAGCCCCTCCACCTTGGGGTGCTTGGGAAGCAGGTCGTGATACGGGGCACGAGTATCACCCCCGGGCACAAGCTGTGGCTTGGGTGTGTGCAACGGTGTTCACGTTTGGGGGGACCAGGGTTTGGCCCGGGGGAGGGATGTGGGAGGAGGGAGGGCCAGACATGGAGAGGGTACACTGGGCCTTTTGCCTGGGGGAGGTCACGTCTCCACTCTGGGCCTCAGTTTCCTTAAGATAAACAAGGGGGTTGGACTGGTGGGTCCCTGAGGGCCCCTGCCTCTCTGAGACTCCTCAGTGTGTGGTTGGACACAGGCATGGCTAGTCTCGGGTTACCCCATTTCTGGAAAGAACCTTGTTACTTGGTCTCCACGCCACCAGAGCACCCTTTGGGGGTGATGTAGCGCCATGGAATACGGTCCCGACCAGCCTCGGCGGAGAAGCTTGTTATAAAACACAGATCTATTCTTCATGGGGGAAAAAAGTCGCCGCGAGATATAATAAAATCACACTTAAGAATGCAGCAAGCCCTTTAAAAACATATTTAGCAAAAAAACTACCATTTTCTGATATCATAATAATACCCCCAATAAATCACAAAGTATGACTTCCTTGTAGCCAGCGCCGTTTTGATGCTCAGAACAGGAGCTTAAATGAAAAGTTTAAAAATGAAAACAGCTACCATTTCCTCGAAAAGCATATACCGACTTAAAAACCACTCCACTTCTGGAAAGCCCACTCCTGCGAAATTGATGTCTGAAAGGGCTCCGGAGAGGAGGCTGAGAGAGATGGAGGGATCAAGGTCACGCTGCCCAAGGTCACAGAGCCAGAGCCCTTCTCACCACACCATCTTGTCGGGGGGTGTCAGGCAGTTCTGTCACGGTTCAGGTGAGTCTCCGGCCGTTCCGGAAGCAGCCTCTGCCTTTCTTAAGGTGAACAAGTGGATCTAAGATAGCAAGATAGGCAAACCCCAAAGCCCTCAGAGGCATGGCCCTGAGAGCGGTAAAATGACAAGATAACAGTGCCCGTTGATTGGCCATGCACAGCAGCACAAGAAAGGAGGGGCAGGACAACCAGGACACAGCCCGCAAGGACATCGGGAGGTGCAGGGTGACAGCAGACTTCAGGGAATGCCTCACAGAAAATACCGTGCGTCCTGTACATGGAGACTTCTATCTATTACAGGGCGTCCCGTTACCCCGCTTGGTGGGCGGGGTCGGGTGAGTTACTAAGAGGAGTTCTAAGTGCCCCCAGCAGTTAAGAGCACAATTTGGACTCCAGGGTAAGAAGGCTTCTGTTTGTTTCATGCAGTCATTCAACAAATATTAGTTAAGCACCTACTATGTGTCAGGCACTGAGCTAGGCTCTGGGCATACAGGGATAAGTGAAGGTAATATTGGTTGAGCACCTACTGTGTGCCAGGCCCTGGGCATACAGTGGTAAGTGAGGGTAATATTGGTTGAGCACCTACTGTGTGTCAGGCACTGAGCTAGGCTCTGGGCATGCAGGAGTAAGTGAAGGTAATATTGGTTGAACACCTACTGTGTACCAGGCACTGAGGTAGACCCTGGAAATACAGGGATAAGTGAAGGTAATATTGGTTGAACACCTACTGTGTGCCAGGCCCTGGGCATACAGTGGTAAGTGAGGGCAATATTGGTTGAGTACCTACTGTGTGCCCAGCACTGAGCTAGGCCCTGGGCATACAGGGATAAGTGAAAACAATATTGGCTGAACACCTACTGTGTGCCAGGTCCTTGGGCATACAGTGGTAAGTGAAGGTGATATTGGTTGAACACCTACTGTGTGCCAGGCACTGAGCTAGGCTCTGGGCATCCAGTGAAGGTAGCACGGTTGCCGCCCCTACACTGCCTTCCCTCTAGCCAGTGGAAGAGCCAAGTGCATGGGATGGGAGTAGGACTGAGAGTCTTTCTAAAAAGCCTTGCTGAATTATTGGGTGGCTGTACCAGAAAGCAGGCTCTCTGCATTCATTCATCCATTCATATATTAATTCAGCAAGCATTGATCAAGGCTCTCCTGTATCACAAGCACTAGGTCCCTCCCATGAGGAATGTGATAAGGTCCCTCCCGTGAGGAGGTCAAGTCCCCTGCTCGCCAAGATGCTTGCGCTGAAAGAAATAAACTGATACAGAGGACAAGTGGGTACAGAGCCAACGCGGCATGGCCTGCCCCCCACAGGCCCTCCCATCAGCCGAGAGGCCCGGCTTTCTGAGCAGGTGCTCAAATTCAGTGCCTCTGCTGTTCTGCGCTAGACCAGCCACCGGTGTGCCGGTGCAGAGCCCCCCCGGCTGGCCAGATCAGCATTCCAAACCCCCTTCCTTCTGTGCCTCTTCCTCTGAGACCCACGGGGACCCGAACCCTTGCCTTCCCCTCCGGAGCACAGACAAATCTGCCTTTTCTCTGTCCCCTGCCCCCACGCGGGCTCCTGACGTCTTTGTTGGCTTATCTGGACTTGAATTTGTAGCAAAAATAGCAGCTGTTTTTAGGGTCAGGCACGTAATGACATGGGCCTGGGAGGGATTGTGCGTGCGGTGGCCAGGGCCCCATCGAAACGGGCAGCCGCAACTCACTCTGGCTGAGCAGGAAGGGAGGCCCGTGTTCCAGAACTTCTCGTTTGTCCAGAAGAGCCAAATAATAATAATAATAATAATACAATTTTTTATTCTGTCCAAGAATACACCCTCTGCATAAGAATGCCCCACTTAAAATGGCAATGATAGCTTACATGCGATGGGCTTAGCGTGTCTGGGTCGGATCTAAACTCTTCACAAGAATCAGCTCGTTTAATCCTCACAAGAATCCCAAGAGGAAATTGCTGTCGTCGCCCCCAGTTTACAGATAAGCTAAGTGGCTTGTCTGGGGCCCCACAGCTGAAACAGACAAAGGCAGTGGGGGTACTCCAGGCGTCTGGCTTCCAGCCTCGCTCCCCACTCCCACTGCATCCTTGGGTCTGGGTGGCTAGCTGGTCTGTGCAAAAGCCATGGTCTCCCGTGCTGCCCAAGGTCAAGAGCAGGGCCGGAAAGGGGAGAATGAGACCTTCAGAGGGCCAGTGATCCGAGACCATCCTCCCCTGGTTGTCCAAGCCTGCAGGAAGAGGGCGGTGCATCTCCACGGTGGCCAGCCCTGCTCTGGGAAGGTGCCATTCTGAGGGCCAGGAGTTTGGTCATGTGTCACTCTGGCTGCTATGGCCCCCTCCCAGGGTCTGGGCATCGCACCCAGACCAGCGCCACCAGACCGGGCTCCGTTCCAGCTTCCGAGAGTCCCATGAGACGGGGGACGGGACGCTTTGCTTTCACAGAGAGCCAGCCGAGTTTTTCCAGCAGATTCCAGACCGATACCCCCACCCAGACTCCCAGCTCTGGAGGCAAGCCGGGTCCCTCCCTCCCCCACTTCCCAGGGCCCCCACCTTCTATGTGGCCAGAACTCCAGCCACCAGGGGCCTGGGACCTGCCGGGGCTGATGTCATGTCTCCATAGCAACATCCTGAAAGGATGCCAGGAGAGCACATGCTGGTCAACAGCACAGATGATGCACGGCTTGTCCTCTTAAGAAGCCACTGTTGATGGTGAAGGGGGCCCAAGGTCAAGGCCATCAGAGGGAGAATGAGGAAAGAGAAGGGAAGAAAAACGTCCTCTGGGAGAGGCACCACCCCGGCTGGGACACCTGACCTGCTGTGCCGAGGGCTTCACACACATGCCTCC
Source organism: Tarsius wallacei (assembly GCA_963574415.1). Taxonomy (NCBI): domain Eukaryota; kingdom Metazoa; phylum Chordata; class Mammalia; order Primates; family Tarsiidae; genus Tarsius; species Tarsius wallacei. The sequence continues at coordinate 4,619 of CAUYQG010207084.1, read as the reverse complement.
ATGAGGCCTCACGCCACATCCGTCCTGCAAGATGAATGCTGTTAGCCTTGTTCATTATCAGAGAAACCAAGGCCCGGGAACAGTCGGTTACGCATGCTCGCACAGCTAGCTGAAGTGACGAAAGCTGAACCTCAACCCCACGGCTGTCTAGCCTGGGTTCTCAGGCCTTAGGCTGTCCAATCTCCAGGTAACTGACACCCAGGAGAGCTGCCTAACCCGCTGTCCGCTCGACCTCCATGGATCAGACACCCACTGTGTGCCGGGCACTGTTCTGGTGCCCGGGGACACACATCTGGGAGCAGTCCTGGCCGAGATTCCTGCCCTAGCAGCATGCGGCAGCCGCGAAGGAATAGACGGGATACACGAGGTCCATAGCGTGTGCTAGAAGACGGAGCGTGCGTGGGGGCTGGGAGAAGGACAGCCTTGGGCAGCTTGGGAGTGCCGGGACAGAGGTGGAATGCCATTTCAAGAGGGTGGGTCGGGGTGGTTCGCCCTGAGAAAGGCGCTCCAGCAAAGACTTAACGACGGGGGGGGGGGTTCTTGAACCTCAGTTTTCTCATCTGTAAAAAGTAATACCTCCCAGAGTTACTGCATTCAACATGACATGGTGCCTGGCCCAGAGCAAGCCCCTAGTAAATCAGAGATGTTATTATTACTAAGTTCAGGTGGAGCCCTAGACCTTTTCACCACCAAGGCGCCTGTGCTCCCCAGCACGCCCGCTACCGCCCGGGACACCTGGCAGTCTGCAGAGGGAGAGATGGAAAGCAGGGCCGCCTCCCAGGGAGCTGGCAGGTGAGCGGGAAAGAGACAGCGAGACCGTACGTGGCCATAAGGGGGCAGAGCCGCCCTTCTGAGCCCGGGCTGTGCTGCGTCTGCTGAGGTCTCGTGCAGGGCCAACCCAGAGAGAGCAGCGGGACAGGCGATCGGCCAGACGACACAGAGCAGAGGCCACCGGGCTCTATAGCCGGCCTGGAGGTTCGGCCCTCACCCGTCACGGAATCCTAGAGCGGCGAACCCAGAAGCTCCTGCCACGTCCTGCCCCATCCTTTTCGGATGTGGAAACCGAGGCCCCAAAGAGAGCCGGGACTTGCCCGACGACCACGCCCTTCGAAGTGGGACTCTGCCTTCCTCTGGGGCCTCCTCCCTGCCCACACGGCCGGCTGCTCCTGATAAGAGCTCAGCTCCAGGCCGTCCCCAGCCCCCTTCTCCAGAAAGCGCCAAGGGTGTGAGCAGGCCCAGGGGGAAGGGGCAGTGCTGTTCTTTCCGTATTGCTGACATGGAAACTGAGGCAGGATGCGTGCCCACCAAGGAACGGAAGCACCACGCGGGCCTTGAGCACAGCCGGGATGAAAGATCCAATCCCCAGTGCAGAGAAGGCCCGGAGAGGAGGGGCAGAATCCGGACATGGAGGATATGGGCAGGGGCGGAAGATCTGGGTCACCCCTTCCCAGAAAGCCCCGCCCCGAACCCCATGCTCTGCCAGCCTGCCGGAAGGCAAGCCCTCTGGGGCCAGAATAATTTCCTGAAAGGCAGCTCTTTGTCTTTCTTTGTGGCCAGAAGCAGGGCAGCCAGGAAGGACCTTATCCCCCAAGATCACTGAATGTACCCCCAAATCTAAGGGCTGACTGGCTCCCCTCCACCCCAGACCCAGAGAAGGAGAGAGGCACACCTACGTTCCCACCTGCTTGTGGGGACTGGGCGGAGGGACCCGTTTGGGCCAAAGAAGGGGTGAATCAAATGCACGCCCTCTCTGAGTCCAGGCCCCCAGACTCAAGATTCACAGCCGTCGATGGCAGATGCAGAGAAGACAGGGAGAAAAAGAAGCCTGGGCTGTCCCAGGGCGCTCGGTCTCAGTGCTTTGTCCACGGCAGATGGTGTCGCATGTGCCAAAATGTCCCATCCTTTCATCCTTTTTTTTTTTTTTTTGAGTTGGAGCCTCACTCTGTCGCCCAGGCTGGAGTGCCATGGCATGCTCACAGCCACTCCAGCATCCACCTGCTGGACTCCAGCGATCCTTCCGCCTCAGCCTTCCAAGTAGCCGGAACTACAGGCACGCACTACCCCACCCGGCTGATTTTTGATGTATTGTAGAGACGAGGTCTCGCCAAGTTGCCCAGGCGGGTCTCAAACCTGCGGGCTCAGGCGATCCACTCGCCTCGGCCTCCCAAAGTGCTGGGATGACAGGCTGAGCCACGGAGCCCAGCCTCTGTCCTTTCTCAGAGCTGAGCAAAATCCTCTCTTCTCCCCTCCCTCCATCTATCCCCAACATGCTCTCCTCACCCCCAGATTCTGCCATCAGACGGACGTGAGCCCCAGCGCTCCGCCCACGCACTCTGAAGTGACCTTGAGCAAGTTCTTTCTCTCTGAGTCTCAGTTTCTTCGTCCACACCAGGGAGGCCGGGATCAGATCCTCGTAGAGTGGCTGTGAGGCTTCACCGAGTTGCCTGCAGGGCCTGGACTGATGAAATGCGGGCATCGTCCCCAAACCAGGCCCGGCCCTTTAACTGGCCGGTTCCCTTCTGGCCATGTGGGTTTACAGCGATCCATAAGTCATTAGCAAGGGCTATATCAGGCCTGTACGAATCCTTCCCAGCAAGACACACCCATCACTCAGAGTTATAAATGCACAGTCCATTTAAGGACCAGATTAACACGGCATCTTTCCTTTGAAGCGCTCTGGGCCTAAATTTAGGTCTGCCCAGGGGAGCCCAGGGCCCATCGATGCCCGTCCATTCACCTGTCTCTCCGGGGTCTGCATGCGTCTGTCTCAAGGCAGGTGGCTGTCGGTCCTCTCTGATCCATCCATCATCTCCGGCACCATCTTCTCTGCGTCCATCCGCTTAGCCCGCCAGCCATCACCCGCAGTCGCTCGCCTGCAAGGCTCAGACTTCTCAGGCAAACTGCTCAGCCCAGCAGAATTTCCCCAAATATTGCCCTCAGGGAGCACCGGGCAGGGGCTGATGGGGTGTGTGGGGCGGGGGTGCGCCTTCCTCTCCGCCTCTGCTGGGACGGCAGGCGGTTTTGAGCGCAGCCAAGCTACACGGCTGGGGCAACATTCCCAGAAGAAGGGATGGCCCGGGGTCACCGCTTCTTGTTTTCAACTGAATTCTAAGGTGACTACTTGCAGGTGGATTCTGTCATTTGGTGACCACTGCCTGTCTGCAGCAGCCTGAGCTCCGAGCTGCTTCTCAGTGGCACATGGCCCCAGGGACCTGCGTTCGTCTATGCAGTCTCCCTCTCTCTGCCAACCCTCCCCGCCAGGAAATGAGTAAGACAGGGCCCCCACCCTTCAGGCGTGTCCCGATCAATGGGGGCAGTGGGGGGAAGGACCGTCACCATCCTCGAGGTCTTGTAAGCTGCCTGTGACACTTCCCCCCTCCTCAGGCCGCTCTCGGCACTGCTCTCAGGTGGTGGCTGGTCCCCAATCACTTTTCCATTACAGAAATCGATAACTTGAACGACTCCAAAATAACCAGCACCTTCATGCCCCAGCCAGGCTAATTCGTCTGGGTCTGCGTGTGCCCACACGCGCCTCTCCGGGTCTGGAATCTGTCTTTAGGAGTCAATCCAGGTAGAGCGGAGTCTCTCAGGAGACCGGCAGAGAGAGGGCAGGATTCCCAGGTTCAAGTCTCCACTCTGACACTTCCCGGCCGCGGGCCCTTGTCGGACTACCCAACCACGCGGAATGTCAGTTTCCTCATCTGTAAAATAAGATTTCCAATATAACCACCCACCCGAGCGTTAGAGAGCTAAATGGAATAATAATGTATATGAATGTTCCCGGCATTCATTAGGGAATCGGTGAACCCTTGGAAAAATATCTGTTTATTCCACGCAAGACTCTGAGACCTGCTATCAATCTTTATCACGAGGCCATTGTACAGCGGGGTCCCGGTGTCACTTCTGCAATCACGATGACATCTCACGTTGGAGAAACAGATGACCGTGGACAGACACATGCGTGCTCACAATGACAAAGCTGAGACTCGGGAAAGTTAAGCAAATACCAGAGGCTCGGCTTGGACAGCCCTCTGACCCCTTCACCCCTCCCCACCTCTCCCGTCATCCCTGACTCAAAACCCAATGCGGCTCGGGGATGCTGCCCGCTAAGACCTGCCGCCTGGCAGCTGCTGGAATGACAGGCCCTTTGAGTGGCCTCTTGGAGGAAATGTGAGCTCAGCGCAGGCCCTCGGCACCACCTGGAAATACGTCCTCGTAGAAGTCACCAGCAGGGGCCACGTGGGACCCCAAGGGCTGGCTCTGAACGGAAGGAGGGAAACTGATGCTCCCCACGTCCTGATGTCCAACACATCCACAGCCGGCTTCTCGCTGACTCCTCCAAACCAATTGTTCTTGACCTTTTGGGGGGGGGTCGCATGCCCCTTTGAGAATCTGCTGAGAGCTGCGGACACTCTTCCCAGATGATGAAACAGATTAGGCACGCAAAATCAGGGAGTTCAAGGTGAAGAACGCCTGGCGTGAACCTGGGCTCTCATAAGATTTTTTCTAGGCACCAGGGACCCCGCCCGCCTCACGGCAGACATTTTCCTATGCACACACAACCCCACAGGAAATATTATATACAAGGGGGATGCCCCAAAATCCCAGAATTATCTTTT
>CAUYQG010207082.1:0-21266 GCA_963574415.1 Tarsius wallacei | reverse complement strand
AAAAAATAACAGATGCTGGAGAGGATGTGGTGAAAAGGGAACACTTCTACACTGTTGGTGGGAGTGTAAACTAGTGCAACCTCTGTGGAAAGCAGTGTGGTGATTCCTAAAAGCTCTAAATATTGACCTCCCATATGACCCTGCATTCCCCCTGCTGGGAATATACCCTGAAAAACTCAAATCACTCTATAAAAAAGATACCTGACACGTATGTTTATCACAACATTGTTCACAATAGCAGGAACCTGGAACCAACCATGCTGTCCATCAAGAGTGGACTGGATTTAAAAAATGTGGACATATACACGATGGAATACTATGCAGCCACAAAAAAGAACAAAATCATGAATTTCGCAGCAACCTGGATGGAACTAGAGTCTATAATACTGAGTGATCTCTCACAAACAAAGATCTGAGTATCACATGTTCTCACTCATATAGTGGACCTTGAACATCTATCATAATACTATAAGAAAACGACTGACAGTGTGGGAAACTATGGGGGACAGGTAGGGAGGGGAAGGGAGGTGGGACTAACAGTAGTCAATATCTGCCTGGGGACGGGGAGACACCCCTTATCAACAAGGGTGCCTGAATGATGCATATTTGTAAACCTAACCATTAACTGTACCCCACAATTTTAAAATAAAAAATATGTTTAAAATGAAAAAAAAAAAGTTTAGGCAGAGCCATTATCTGCCTTTGTGGTGTTACTTGAAGGATGCAGAAAAGCTTGTCTTAGATAAACACACTATCCCTCATCAATACCCAGACTTCAACTGATAAAAATTTACTTTGGGTTGAGGCAATATTGACAGAGGGAGTATATTAAATACCTCTTTCCCTATTAATAACTTAGTAAATTAGTTTATTGGAATATTTTAGGTGTGTGATTATTGGAGGATAGTATTTGATGGAAAAGGAGGGAGAAAGTGAAAGAGATATTCCCAAGATGGTGGTATGCTGATAGGTGTTTAACGACAGGCTAGTCCCAGGAGGAAAGAGGCCCTCACATCTGTAGCATTTGCCAGTTTCACAGTGGTGTACATGCCCCCACAACAACAGATTTCCAGCTACCAACATACTGTCATTGAACAAGATGTTGAGAAAAGATTGATGGAATCAGTTCCCAGGATCTGGTTCTGTCTCCCCAGGACACTTGTGGGAAGTATCTCTGTAAATCCAGGAGACAGTGGAAACACAGGGAACCTGGGAAATTTTTCAAGCAAAGGTACAGAGGGCAGGTGGGAGGGGAAAGTTTTGGTGGCGTCCTCAGGTCTGCAGAGAGAAACTATGTTCAGGGAATGTGCCTTTTACCCCAGGAGGGATCCTCAACCTCTTTCTGTTCCCAGTTTTCAAGTACAATGGACACAGAGCTGTAGTCACACCCTTCCTTATTTTTTTAAATTAAAAAAAAGTTTATGGGGTGTTGTTATGACATCATAGTTCAGTGGAGAGGGGCTTGTTTTTCCAACTAACATCTGTAAAGTTGAGCTTAAATCTGTGTTTCTGGGGTGTTCAGTTACTTTTACTCACATAGCAGACATGCAAGTATTTTTGGCTTTTGATCAAATAAATTAGAAGATTCTCATGTTTATGGCCCTCTTGAATATAGAATATGTATATTCCCCATTATTTATGGAGAAAAGGCAGATGCCCAGGTACAATTACATCCAAAGAAGGCATACTGTCATTTGTATCTTATTATTGGTTGTTCTTTAAAAGAGAATATCTGTCATGCTTTGGCCCTTGAAAAGAGAAGGAATCACTGGGAGGCTTATGAGGTGTCAAACACTTCAGACTTTTAAGAAAAATAATGAAATAGTACTTCAAATCAGTATTTCAGACTTCAAAGGAAGAATACATATTTTTTTCTAGAAAGCGGCCTGTGTTAAAGGCTGCCTTGGGGATTTTTTTCCTAATTAGTTATGTGTTGATGTTGTGTGTGTCCCATGGTAGTCACTAATTCCTCCCCTGAGACCAAGTCCTAAATCATCAGAAATCAGAATGCTTTGCTAAGGAAGAAACTGAAACAAATTTATGTATCATGAGGTAGTGGATATAAAAGATGTAATAAAACAGGGGATTTTAAGTACAAGATGTAGAGAAGTATAATATAATCTCTTGATCACTTTTAAGCAGAAAATGAATTTTTCAACCTATAAATTTATGATTCTACATGAAGCTCACATATGGGCTAAGGTTCAGAGGAGTAATTGTCAGGCTTTTCTTACTGAATGCTTTTCTCATCTTTCCCAGAACATAAGGCCCGACTCTCGGGGGAGGTTCAAGGTCGGTCAGCAGATGAGGGATCTCCTGCACCTTTACTTCAACCATTCTGATTTGTATATTGAGCTGCCATTTGGGGCTGTTAGCCCATAAAGTGCTTGTTGAAATTGGAACAGTGTCAGAATTTTTTTAATGGATCTCAAAAATAATTGGAATGCTTACCTTTCCCCCCTTCTTTTTTTTTTTTTTTAACACAAATGTCATGTCCCAGAAACTGCTTAATGAAAACAAAACGAAAAACAGAACACATACACACAAAACAAACAAACCCAGATTTGGTACCTGAAATATAAATTCTGGAAAAATTTCTAATTTGCAGGTTGCATATCTGTGCTGAGCAAATCTTTGTTTAGCTAATCAAGTAGAGAAAATTGGACTAAGTTTTCTGCAGGTAAAGAAATTAGTTCATGAATTAGTAAAGCTGGTTGTCTTTAGTGTCAGAGACAGGTGAATATCTTTCTTTCTTTAAATATATATAGTCAGAGATATGTTTACATGTATATGTCCAGTCATATGAGTTTTTCTATGAAATATTTTCAATGATTAGTTACTTGGGGTGAGCATGCAATTGCCTTGATTTGCAAACAGGATGACTTCCTTGTCCTCCACTGGTCACTTCTGTGAAATTTTAAAAATATAAATAACTCATTTGTAACTATATGAGTTATAAGCATGCTTCATGACAACAAAGCACCTTCTCCCCGTGGTTTGCTGGAACTATGACTGGGGGAGGGAGAGACAGACTTCCCAGAAAGGGCAGGGTTGGAGTCTCTGGGTTTGCTTTTTGAGCTGGACTCAGGGTTTTATACTTCTTTTTCTTCCCAGGCCATCTTTTACCCTTTTCTCCAGCTACTTCCACCTCAGCCTTGAGGTTCATAGGCCTCTAAAGTGTTTATGGGGCACCTGCACCTGAGAATTTGATAAGGAACTCCTGCTGTGATAAAAAGTGCTCTTAGGTCAAATGTGTAGTGGTAAAATTAATTGTTTTGAGACGGTATGTCTCAAGCCATCTATAAAAATTGTATTATTTACTGCCTAGGATACCACCTGTATAACACAGCTGTCTCAAACTTTTTATATACACATACACACCCACACACACATACAGAGAGAGGTAGAGAGAGAGAAAGAGAGACAGAGACAGAGAGAGAGAGAGAGAGAGAGAAAAGAAGGGAGATGGAGAGGGAGAGAGAAATTATATTCAAGGGGAGGTTTTACTTGGGTTAAAGCATACTCTCTCGAGATTTTGTTTTTTGCCTAATTGAAAACATCTACAACACTCCTGCCAAAGAACCCCAAACACAGGCGAGCCTGGAGGTGGAGGGGCCCTCCTGTCTCCAAATCATGACTTACTGATAATCTGGTCTCAAATTTAGGGCCAGGGATAAGGTTCTGCTTATCAAACAAAAATAGTAGCAAACAGCAGGACCACTGAGGCGACAGTTACTTGATTCTCAGCCAAAGAATTGTCACTAGGCTTTCAGGCACCAAATGCGTTGTGGAAGTAGCTGGAGTGAGGCTAATTTTAAATCTCTCAGGGAGCGCAGATGAAAGCTTTCCTGCTTGGACTCTGGGTGTATGGTTTAGGCAGCCATTTTGAATTGTCTGACCCTCTATACCCAGCCTCCATTTCTTTTAATAGATTAAAATAGTGGCAAGGCCCTGCTCGATTGATTTATTTGTTAGCTTATCAATCTCAGTTAATTTATCTTTGAGACTAAGTTTCTTTCACAGGATACAAGTAAGGAGAACAAAGACCATTCTGGGGCCAAAAGAGAGGAGGCTACAAATCTTTTTTAGCTTAGATCAGGGTTTGGTAAACTGCAGCCCACAGGACAAATCCCACCCTTTGCCTATTTTTCTAAATAAAATTTTATTGGAACATAGCCATGCTCATTTACATACATAATGTCTATCGCTGCTTTTGCACTATAACAGCAGGGTTGAGAAGTTTTGACAGACATAGTGTAGTTCATAAAACCAAAGATACTTACTTTCTGGGCCTTTACAGAAAGTGTTTGTGAACTCCTTCCCTAGAAGTTAGTGTTTGAGGACTTTCCTGAGTTTTACAATCAAGCAAGGAAGTAGCAAGACTCCTGAGCCTGTGGAATAAGGCATGAGACAAACCTGAATGATGGCAGTAGGGAAAATCTGGCTTTTGCATGCATCAGGGGTAAGCTGTCTGTCAGAACTCCCAAGCCCTTGAGCAGCATGGGTTTGAATTGCACAGGTACACTATATGAAATTTTTTTCAATAAATATATGATTTTTGGAGATCTGAGAAAAATTGAAACAACTTCTAAACAAGCTGCATAGCCTAGAATATCAAAAAAATTAAGAAGCAAGTATGTCACGAATGCATGAAGTATGGGGGTGCCAAAAAATTTATACACATTTGACAATGTATAGTATGACATCCTCTCAAAAGATGGTGGTTTTTTGTTGTTGTTGTTTGTTTGTTTTTAGAAATTAAGATGACAGAAAAGCTCCCACAGTGAGAGGGGACCCAAAAGGGATTGCCCTTGGTATTAATCAAATGAATGCTAGCATTACCATTCGAGAGACTGGACAGTCAAAGAAAACAGCAGAAGTATGGTTGAACGGACATCATACTACACATTACTACCATAATTTAATTCAACTTCAAAAAGTAATACATAAGCCGGGCTTGGTGGCTCAGCCTGTAATCCTGTGCTTTGGGAGGCTGAGGTGAGTGGATTGCCTGAGCCTGCCCTGGGCTCGAGACCCATCTGGGCAACTTAGTGAGACCTCATCTCTACAATAAATCAAAAAAATTAGCTGGGTGTGGTAGCGCGTGCCTGTAGTTCCAGCTACTTGGAAGGCTGAGGCGGAAGGATTGCCGGAGCCCAGCAGGTCAAGGCTGCAGTGGCCGGGAGCGGCCACTGCACTCCAGTCTGGATGACAGAGTGAGACTCCAACTCAAAAAAAAAAAAAAAAGGTAATACATAGATAACATATCTCAAGGTGTGTATACATTTTTTGGCACCCCCGTATATGTAGGTAGTTGTCTATTTTATCATTTGTTACCATAAAATACAATTTTTTAAATTATAAAATCTATTATAAAAAGTCAAAATTTATCAAAACGTATGGACATAAACACAGACTGCACATGGTGCTGTTCACAGTTGAGAGAAGTGTAAACAAATGTAAAGATGCAGGATTAAATCATAACTGCATACAATAAACAGTGGTGCATACTGTGCTGCTGTAATGTTTTCACAGTCCCCACCTGTTGCTCTTATGTTGCGAGTGTCTGCTTACAAACATGATGTGGTGCTAATTGTCTCTGTATGAGCAGTGTGTCTCACCAGTTAATTGCATGCTGAAGTAAGAAGTGGTCTCTTAAGACTCTCGAATATTTTTGCCATGTTTGGTACAACACCACGAATCTCGAGCAACATCATGGGACTCATCTGGAGTGCCACTGGGGATGCAGGAAGTGCTCCCAAGAAGCAGAGAGAAGTCACGGCATTACGAGAAGTGGTATTATTTGATTCGTGCCATAGACTGAGGTCTGAAGCTGTGGTTGCCTCCATGTTAGACAAATGATTCATCTTGTACACAGATGACTTAAAATTCTGATATTGATAAATACAGGACAGTACTGTAAATGTATTTTCTCTTCCTCATGATTTGCTTTTTTCTTTCTTTTTTTTTTTGAGTTGGAGTCTCACTCTGTTGCCTAGACTGGAGTGCAGTGGCATGCTCCCGGCCACCACAGCCTCAACCTGCTGGGCTCTGGTGATCCTTCTGCCTCAACCTTTCAAGTAGCTGGAACTACAGGCGCGTGCTACCACACCCGGCTAATTTTTGATTTATTGTAGAGATGAGGTCTTGCCAAGTTGCCTGGGTGGGTCTCGAGCCCATGGCGGGCTCAGGCAATCCACTCACTTCTGCCTCCCAAAGTGCTGGGATTACAGGTTGAGCCACCGAGCCCGGCCTCTCATGATTTTCTTAATAACATTTTTTTTCTCTAGATTTCTTTATTGCAAGAATGCAGTATATAATACATATAACATGCAACATATATGTTAGTTGATTGTTTATGTTGTCAGTAAGATTTCTTGCAAACAATAGGCTATTAGTAGTTAAGTTTTTGGGGAGTCAAAACTCATATGTGGAATTTCAGCTGTGTGAGTGTGGGAGTCAGTGTCTCTAATCACAGCATTGTTCAAGGGTCAACTGTATCTAAATATGGAGAGGATAATTTGGGTGATACTTCCCAAACATTGTTGCAAAGAATATCAGTGCCACACAAAAGCTAGATCATTTCATGACAAAGGGTTTCCCTGAAGGAAATAAGTTTGTTACATGCTTGGGCTCAATAAAGTGCAAGAGTTTTCTTTACTCTGGGTCTTATAATTCATTAATGTGCTGTGAAATACAGGAGGGGTGTCATGTGCATGTTACAGTATTTCTCAATCTTACTTGACCGTAGAAACTTATACTCTTGGAACATCTAGATATATCTTATGAGCTACATCTTGTCATGGAATATAGTCTAAGAATCCTCTCCTGGGGCTCAGCACTCATGAAATCTGAGCATTTCCTTTTTTTCAATATTAATTGCTCCAATATTTTTTTCCAGCTGGCCAGCGCTTATATTCACTGGGTACACAACAGTACAACTTGTCCAGTTGTTAAAGGTCTTGAAATACTTTCTTTCCCGTTGGCAGATAACAAGTTCTCAGAGCCTCCAAATACCTCCTGTAGCCTTGGTCATCCTGGATTCTCTGCTGAGATGTTCCAGACCTCTGCTTATGTCAACAAATAAAAGTTGCAGCTTGGTGGCGGGTGGGGAGGGGGAGAAAGGCTCCAGGATTCTGTTCCAGCATGCCACTGTGTGTTCTGACTGGCCACTGCCCATGCCCTACAGGTTTAAAATGTTTTTTGAATTTTACCCTCCAAATTCTAGCATGAATGTATCTTATTTTCTAGCCCATTAAGAGATGTTGTGTCTGCAATGATGTAGATGCCACAGCATTGCTGAAGCTAAACAGATTATGGTGACACAACAAGTTTGGCAACATCAGGACTGTTGTGCAAAGGGAGGTTGAAAGTTTAGAGCAATGGCCTCAATTTTCACATAAGCACATTATCTCTCCCAGTTGACTAATGAAGATGTTATGCAAATGCCTTGAATATTTCTTAAAAGGCAAAAAAAAGAGGTTTGTACTTTTTTTGGAGTCTGAGTCTCAGGATGGAGTGCAGTGGCATGATCATGGCTTATTGCAGCTTTGACTTCCTGGGCTCAGGCCATCCTTCTGCCTCAGTCTCCCAAGGCTCTGGGATTACAGGCATGTGTCACCATGTCCAGCTAATCTTTTGATTTATTGTAGAGATGGTCTCACTATGTTGCCTAGGCTAGTCTCGTACTCCTGGGCTCAGGCAATCCTCTTGCCTTGGCCTCCTAAAGTGCTGGGATTACAGGCATGAGCCACTGTACCAGCCAGTATTTTAACTATTACTAGTAACAAATTTTGCAATGTATTTAAGAAGTGATTGATCCATATCCATGTGTTAAGACGTGTTGGACTAATGGGGACGCGGATGAATACATGAACGTGGTAATAGGATGAATACATGTTGTGTGGTGGTGGAGCACAGAGCTGATTCCCTCTGTGGGACTAGGGTAGAGGAACTGATCATAAGACGTTTTCTGGAGGAGGAGACACATGTACCGAGTTTTAAAGTAGGAGCTGATTAGGATGGGAAGGGAGAGGGAAGAGGGAATTTCAGGTAGAGGGAAAGGCTATTCTGAGATCATTCCTGCTTCCCTTGTTCTTTCTTTTTAAATTCTTGCCTCAGAGCCCAGCTCAAGTTATTGTATTTGTATACTTATCTTTTCTATTAAAGATATCACAACATTTTTGAAGGCAGAGTTTTGCTCATCATTTAATACACTCACCCAATACCTTGTATGCTTATGAGCCTAACATAAATTTGTAAAATGGAGTTGGAAAAATTAGCCACTTATGTTACTTAGGGTTCTCCGGAGAAACATAACACATAGGAGATCTACGGATCAATCTATAGATACATGGAGCCATATTATGAGGGATTAGGTCACATGATTATGGAGGCTGAGAAGATCCACCATCTGCTGTCTGGAAGCTAGGGACCAGGAAAGCCAGTGGTGTAATTCAGTATGAGTCTGAAGGCCTGAGAACCAGCTAATGGCACAAAGCCCCATTGAAGGCAGAACGAAATTAGATGAGACATTCCAGCTTTTTTTCTACGAAAAGAGGCACACTTTTTATTCCTCCACCTTTTGTTCTATTCAGGCCCTCCACAGATTTGGGAACGCCCACTCACCCTGGGGAAGTTAATCCACTTCACCAAGTGCACTGAGTCAAATGCTTAGTACATCTCCAAGAATACGCACAAACCAGTGGTGCACTAGAGGGAGACAAAATCCCCCATCTCCCTACCCATCTGACTTATGTTTTTCTTTCCTTCTTCATTACCTGCTGGCTTCTCCTGCCATACCCCTTCTGGAACTCGCTGAGAGAGCTAGGTAATGTATAGTGCCTTTTAAAAGAAGGCAAATGTGTTTTTGGAAGTGAAATACTATAATTGCCTACATTTTGAGAATTTAGAATAATCCCACAAACTAAACATATTTTTGGATAATTTCATTATTTATTTGCTACGTCTTGTTCATGTTGATTGGCTAAACTAAACATAAGTTTGGAAAACAAGAAAAGATAAATCCCAAATTGGACGAGTCAACATCTATTATAAGTTTGACTTTGTTATCTTGCTTTTTAATCACTTAAAATAAATATCTTCAACCATTTCTTTGGAGGTCCTTCTTGTACCAGTAAAAATTATATTTCCGTTCTTTTTTAGGGCTTCCTATGAATCTTCTTAAAGGCATCCAAGAACTTCATACAGCACACAAAGTGGCTGCTGAAAGGGCTTATTACCATGTGTTGAGGCTGTCCTAGAGACATTAAGATACAGTTTTAGTCAAATCTCCTATGACGGCCAGTGACAGAAAACCACTTCCAACTAACCTCATGCATAAGGGGAATTCAGGGCGAGCTCACTGAATATCGCATTACTGACCCAAACAAACCTGTGGGCCAATGTCACACAGCACAAACGTTGCTGTTTTGATTTCTTTTGCTCCTCTGTGTAGGTGGAACAGCCAGGGAAGCACAAAACTTAACTATTATACGTATGCTACTTGGCATAACAGCAACCCTGCAAGGCAGGAATTATGATTTCCATATTACTGAAGAGGTAACTGAAGTGTAGAGGGATTAATCAGCTTCCTACAGATCACAGAGTTAAGAACCCAGATTGAGCCAGTCTCACTCCAAAGCCTGTGGCCTGTGTTTCTCATCTATTTCTTCTCAATTCCTGGCTAGGATACAATTTGCCTCAGATGGGAGGTAGCAGCATACTTAGACAAGCCAGATGGAATACTTGCCATTCCCCTCCGAAAGCAGAACCAGATAAAGCAAGAACCTTTTCTTGGGACTTGTCTCAAAGGGAGATGGCAGAGCCCTTGGTTCAGAGTGGTTGTGGACTTGGCTGATGCTTCTGGGTGTTCCCACCTTCTCCCTTCAGAATCTACCTGTACCTCTGAGGGCCTGGTTGAACTGAACTCTGTGTGTGTGTGTGTGTGTGTGTGTGTGTGTGTGTGTGTGTGTGTGTGGTATGTGTTTACATGGTTTTAAAAGGCATCATCTGGAAGTCAAGGTTTGGAAATCATCCTGATTTTTTTTCTTGTACACTTTTAACAAAATATATCTTTGCATGTAGAGAAAGTAGAACTATTTTATCTTACTAAAAATGCAGATGAGCTCTCAAGGTTGTCTCGATGGTATCTACACTCTTCAGTCCCTGAAAAGACCAAGCAGGATGCATATGGTCCCAATTCCAGGTCTCACTCACTCCAACGGTTGCTCCCTTTCACGTAAATGAGATTTTTTAGCAGGTTTATGACATTCAGTCAGATGAGGAACCACAATACCTTGCTGCCTTTACCCTTCTCCTTGCCCGGCTTCCTCTTCTCCATATCTCCCTGGAGGAATTTCTAGTTTTTTTTTTTCCTCTTTCAACAGGCAATTTTCTCCTCTTTCAATGTTTTGTTCTTCATCCTTTTTTAACCTGAAGGCCACAAATGCATTAGCTTCTCTAAGAATGTTGCACTTAATTATGTGTATTATTTAATTGGGATTTGCAGTGGGCGATTCAAGGATAGGCTTTGTCTATGCTGCGTCAGGCATGGTTCCTCCGTTCCTCCTGCTCCTCACCTCCCTCCCTCTCCAGGTTCATACTGGGGAGTCCTCCAGTGATGCCTCTCTACATCTGTGGCACCTCCAGAGTCCTCTTCTGCCTTGCAAAGCAGGTGGGCAGCCAATCAAATCCACTCAACTTTTGCACAATGCAGAGTTTTTATCTGTGTGCTCTGGGAATTATCTGTCAACAACTATTGATTAAGCACTTGTCTCACTGTCCTCAGCACTGTGTGGAAAGCCCCCAAGTGACCCCCATCCCCCAAAGAATAAAGCACAGTTCTTGTTCTGTGGAAAATTATAATCTAATCGGGACACAAAAGCCAGGAAAGACAACGAACAATAAAAGGCAGTGGATGGCAGATGCCAAAAAAACCGTGTGGGTCATTGGGCGCTTTCAGAGCCCAGAGAAGGAGGAGAGCCCATCTGCTGTGGCTGGAGGGCCTGGTCTGCTGATGGCGGGAATGGGGTAGGGCTAGGCCATGGATCCAGGAAGAAATCCCTGAGAGTAAAGGTGGGAAACACATGGACCCTGTGCCACATGCTGTGTATCAGACGGAGGGATCTGGGGGAGACTGGTGGGGGTAAAGTTATGAAAGTATTTAGGACAATCTGCAAATAGGACATAGATTAATACAAAATCAGGATGTATCCTAAAGACAACTCTGACCCTCAAGTTCAAGTTCATGAATATTGTTTATTATGACTTCTCATTCTCCTTTCTGTTCTCTCTTCCTCACTCTCTCTTCATTATTTATATATTTAGAAGAAGAAATCTGGAAAATATTAGAAATATTTAGTTCTATAATATTTTAAAATAACAGTTAAATCAAATATTAGAAATGTTTTTCAGGTGGTAAGATTTGGGATCATTTTTGTTTTCTTTTTTGTATTTTTCTTTTCTTTTCTTTTTTTTTGAGTTGGAGTCTCACTCAGTCACCCAGACTGGAGTGCAGTGGCTGCTCCCGGCCACCGCAGCCTCGACCTGCTGGGTTCCGGCGATCCTTCCGCCTCAGCCTTCCAAGTAGCTGGAACTACAGGTGCGCACTACCACTCCCGGCCAATATTTTTGATTTATTGTAGAGATGAGGTCTTGCCAAGTTGCCCAGGCGGGTCTCGAACCCGCGGGCTCAGGCAATTCACTCACCTCAGCCTCCCAAAATGCGGGATTATAGGCTGAGCCACTGAGCCCGTCTGTATTTTTCTTCATTGTGTAAAATTTTTGGATTGAATGTATGTCATTTTTATAAAGATAACAAAGTCATCACTTCAATGAAGTCATGCATGTAAAGTCATTTGGGAGGAAGTTGCAAAATGACGTCCTAAGTCATATGTGCTGCAGGGAGGGCAGGTCATGGACGGGCAGTGCACTCTCTGGGTACATAAGATGACATGGTGAGAGTGGGACGGTGTTCAGGTTGGAGTCTTTGTAGGGGTTTTCAAACTTTTTCATCTCTGAGCCAAGTCAAATATCTGAGTTGGCTGGAAAGTGAAGTCTAATTCTTTAGCATCGTGGAAGTCAAGTAGTTGCCAATTGTATGAATTTTCTAAGT
This sequence comes from Tarsius wallacei, assembly GCA_963574415.1. Classification (NCBI taxonomy): domain Eukaryota; kingdom Metazoa; phylum Chordata; class Mammalia; order Primates; family Tarsiidae; genus Tarsius; species Tarsius wallacei. The sequence continues at coordinate 9,151 of CAUYQG010207082.1, read as the reverse complement.
TTTAAAAACAGGCGTTAGTTTTACACCCAACAACTTTCTGCTTAAATAACCTCTGTCTATCTGAGAAGAATAAAAACAATTAATAGCCAAACATTAAACAACAAGTACATTTAAAACACTTTTGACTACACTACTCTACTTGGGACATCTGTATCCACTCACCCATGTGGTAACGAGGTCTTGGGGGCTCTGTGTCTTGAAGATCCTGGAACTTGACAGAGTGCTCAAAGCAGACTTTGAGTGCATGCCTAACTTGAGGGCACGTGGACAACCACAACATTATTCAGCCCCAAACTAACAATTATTCAACACTGTACTGTTCACTGACTGTCTCAGGCCAAAGAGGGAGGGAGTAAACATAGGTTCATATACATTTTAGGTCAGAAGAAATCTTAGGATTATGTTCTAATTGGTATGGTTCAATTGGTTTTTGATGAAACATGTATTCGTTTATAACAAATTGTAGTTTCAGCTACATTGTCAGTCAAACATTTCACCAAAACACACCTTCATGGCTTGCTGCGTAAATGAAAGTCACAGTGGTACACACCACTATTAGCCTGTAAGATTGGTATTCATTCTTACCCCACTGTCAGCATTTTGTGGCAAGATGTAAATTTTAACAGTTGAGATCTGTTCTGCCAATATTTATATTTGTATTAGTAAAACAACACATATGATTACGAGATTGAACAAGGAATAAAAAACTTGAAACACTTTTGGAAACCACACAAGATTGTAAAATTTAATACCCAAAGAATCAATATATAGAATGTTGGGTGAGTGATAACAGTAACTATTATATAAGCCTCGCAAGGACATTGTTAACTCTGACTTTCAAATAACTATCTGCATAGTAGTCTAAATTCTGTGGTTTGCTTTGCTGTGATGTTTCTCATTTATAGAATAATTGAGTTTTGAAGATGAGAAGGATCCTAGGAATTATTTTATTCAAATTTTCAAGGACTAGAGCAAATGATACACCATCTATGAAGTTTTTCCAAATTCTCTAGTGAGAATTAATCTTTAAAAAAAAAACCTGGCCGGGCTCGGTGGCTCAGCCTGTAATCCCGTGCTTTGGAAGGCCGAGGTGAGTGGATTGCCTGAGCCCGTGGGTTCGAGATCCACCCGGGCAACTTGGTGAGACCGCATCTCTACAATAAATCAAAAAATTAGCTGGGCATAGTAGCGCCCGCCTGTAGTTCCGGCTACTTGGAAGGCTGAGGCGGAAGGATCGCTGGTGCCCAGCAGGTCGAGGTTGCAGTGGCCGGGAGTGGCCACTGCCCTCCAGTATGGGCGATAGAGTGAGATTCCAACTCAAAAAAAAAAAAATCCTGATTAATTTACAGTTATAAAACTATTGGAAATTCACTAAAAAAATTTGATACAGACAAAATATTTTAATCTGGTCTATTTTGTCCCAGAATGTTTCTCCATAACTATTACATAATGTTTTAACACAAAAATCCTTAACAATTTTTAAAATGATTGTGTGGCATTTTATCATGTGGATGAATCGTAATAAATTGAATGTTTCACTTCATTATACTTTTGAACATTTAGATTTTTTTCTGTATGTTTACTATGACAAATAAAGCTGTCACACCCTCTCTTTGTGTACACTTATTATATTTTACAATTAATTTCTAGAGGTGGAATTTTTGTCAAAAGATAGGAGTTGTTATCTGTTTTTTTCAGAAAATACCCTCTATCACAGCATATGAGGTGCCAATTTATCTTTTTTGACTGTAGTTCTCTACACTTTCATGAACACACTAACCACGTTGTTTCTGGTGCTATAATTAGTTGAACACACGTCTACATCATTAGAGGGATAAGAAAGCCGAAATCCAGACCATAAGTTGAGTTGCCCATGTTCATGTAATTAGGCGTAGAGCTAAAGTTAGAACTAGACTATGCTGACTTCCAATCTGGCACTCTGTTGCTACAATTCTTTATACACTCCTTAACCAACTGTGTGTATAATCATTACAGCTCCAACTGTATTTTATGATCCATTTTCTTTTAAGACATTTCTAGATGGTTACTTGGATGCCTTGGTGCTTAGGGGTTTCTGCTGTACCTTCTCCCTTATCTAGAAGCTTTCTCTTTTTTATTGTTTTCCCCAATCCAAGTACTAGGAATTCTAATATCTTACAACATTAGTATCATCTTGTTGGTTTGTTAGAAATGCAGAATCCCAGGTCCTACCCATGTCTTATGAGTCAGGATTTGCATTTTAATAAAATCCCCAGGGAATGTATAGGCTCATTAAAATTTAAAAAATGCTATTCTAATACATTTGGGTTATTCTTCCTGCAACATGTTCGCTGTTTTTTTTAAAGTTACAGTAGTGTGAGAAAATAAAAATGTCTATTAATACCTTGAACCGAATTGATGGATGATAATATTCTTCCTCCAAATATGACTAAATAGTTCCTAGAGAGCTGTTACAAGTAGGGTCATAATAAGTCAGACTCTTATTTCTTATGGCACAGTAATCTCCTTAAAGATTTTATGCCTGGAAACCCATTTTACCACAAAAATAGCAACCTTATCATAAAACAAAGGACTGTGTCATAAAAGAGAAATAAACTCTAAACTGTTAGGAAAAAAATTATTTGGTAAAAATTAGCATTTTTTGCTGTCTTTAGACATGAATGCTTCTTACAATACATATCCAGTGGTGTTAGGAATATAACATAAATTATTTTCCCCTGGCAAACCTTTGTATTGCAAATGTAGGTATTCTGTATTTGCTCCTGACTTCTACTCAAAACTATGATCATCTCTCTTATAGCTGATGTTGCCAATTTGATGCACGTGAATGCTGTAACATCGCCACATGGGAAGTGCTAGAGAGCTGGTGTGTCCTTGGGTACCTTGTGTCACCTCTTTTGTTCCCCATGTTGGTGAGTCTTGAACATGAGTTTTGCTTTTCTTTTGAAAGACTTATGCATGTTGGGAAGAGTTGTACATGGTTCATAGAGTGTGTACAGATCTGGAACTACATTTTAGCCCACCTCTCTGCAAGGTGCAATACCCACTGGTTTCAAGGGAAATTTCCTGGGAATGCTGTCCAGGATGGAGGAGAGGGAACAGCTGAAGACAGTCTCCACATGCTCCTGGTCCAAAGTCTTCAAGACTTTCAAGGAGTCTGAAGAAAATGCTAAGAACAAAACATTTTCCTTCCAAAGGGTTAAGGAACCTTGACATCTCAATAAGAAAAAATAAAAAACTAGTAATATGGAAATTATAGCAATACCTGAAGTTTGTTTTTAAGTTTCTTTACAGAATTTGACAAAAACTTGCAGTCTGAGACAAAAACATGCTGTTTCCAAAAATGAGATCCATTATGTGGACTCTATAAAACCAGATGACTTATTTGATTATTGAGTCATTTTATCAATTTATCCTCAATTTATCCTCCTCACCAAATGTACCCCCGGACACTGATCTAACACTCATTGCCCTTTTAGAAGAAGGCACGTTTATCTGCTTACCAACAAAATCTGTATTTTTTCCATTTAAGCCCAAATTTCTTTAACTTATGGAATAATATTGGCACTTTCCAAAAACGCTTTCAGAAAAGAAAAAGAATAATTCTAATGTTAATAAATTCTAGCCAAAGGGTTGTCTTTCTCCCTCAGACACATTCTTTGTAAAAATGGATTTCTTTTTTACAATGTTGATAATCAATAAAAGCCTTTACTCAAACTCCCCCAAGTGCACGTGGTAACCCAGTCCTTCGATAAATCTAGGGACTATCCCAGGGGTTTGCAGCCCAAATCACCCCACAACTTTTATGATGATATATGAGGGTCATATTCAGGGACTTACCCAACATCCTCTAAATTAAAAGTCATTGGAGCAGGTAGTTTAGGGAACAGATTTATAACAAGTTTCAAATGAAACAAAGGTTTCCCTTACAGCTGTGAGCCATCTGCAACCAATTTTCTCATACTCAGGGTATATTGAAGATAAATATTCTGCCTACACCCGCCCGCCCCCTCCGCACACACAGAGACTCACATAATATGCCACCCAGAGGAACCTTAACATTTACAAAGCATACAGCTGCTCAGCCTGCCCTTGGCCTTTCTCCTGTAGTTCACATCAATTTCAACTCGTCACTGCACTCACTACCTCAAGGCTTACACTGTTGTTTAATCTGAAAATGCTGGTCGGAAGAGTCAGGATCATTTTAATTGCCACAAAGTTCATGGCTATGACTGATTATTCAACCTGGTCATGAGTAATATTAGAATCACAGTCTGGACAATTTCCCATTAGACTGCAGAGAAAAACATGAATCCAGAGCAATATATCCTAGTGGTTCAGAGAATGCTTGGCTCTGGCAGACATGGGCTTAAGGTTTTCCACTAGCTACGTAACCTTGGCCTCCATCTTTTATTTTTGTTTTTTTACTGTAGTCTGGGAAAATAAACACTAGCTACCTCATAGAGTTCTTGGAAAGATTAAATATGGTAATGTGTGTATGCAAAACATATATACATTTAGCAACAGTAAATACTATTATTTTTTACAAGTAATAGTGCTTTCAAAGTTGCCTTTATTAACTATAATGATAAATATTAACCATAATAATATAGAGATTAGAATACCACAGATAATCTCTTTGATCATAATACTGCATCCTACACTACACAATATGGACTAGTCCTTGGGTTTATCCCTGCATTTATTTTCCAAACTGTCCTTCGTAGAACATTTGTTTCCCTTCCCATAAGATATAATAGGATGTGCACACACACACAGGCACACACACTGACGTACAACCATGCATACCCACGCACACATATGCACATATACACACATCCAGACACACACCAACACACACACACATACACAACACCCATGCACACACATATGCACGCACACATACATACACATACACACATTGACATACACACAAGCACACGTACACACACTCACATATGCACACACACCAACACACACATATGTACATACACACATATCCACTCACACACCCACACACACACACACATGCACATGAACACACACACAGAGATACACCCTGACACACACAGGTGCACAGATGCACCCACGTGCACACACACACAGGCATATACACTGACATGCACACATACACACATGCACACCCATGCACACACCCATGCACACACAGACACACACTGACATATACACACATGTACAAACACAGAAATACACACTGACACACACCTACATATATGGATATACACACACACACAGACACAGACATACTCTGTGTATAAAGAAACAGATAAATGCTGGGTTGAATGCAATTAAACAGTCTTTCTGCAGAACTTTCCAGAGTCTTTAGTATATTGATTGCCATTTTTGATTTCTTTTCTTCCTTCCTCCCTTCTTCTCTCCCTTCCTCTTTCTTTCTTTCCTTCCTTGCTTCCTTCCTTCTTTCTTTATTTTTTGATTCAGGGTTCACTCTGTTGCCCAAACTGGAGTGCAGTGGCACAACCACAGCTCACCACAGCCCTGACCTCCTGGGTTCAGGCAATCCTTACACCTCAGCCTCCCAAGTAGCTGGGACCGCATGTGCTACCACGCCTGGCTAATTTTTTGTAGAGACAAGGTCTTGCTATGTTGCTTAGAATGGTCTTGAACTCCTGGGCTCAAGCAATCCTCCTGCCTCAGCCTCGCAAAGTGCTGGCATGACAGGCTTGAACCGCCGTGTCTGGTGTATGTCTTGTCATTTTCTGTCTTTTTTTTAAAAATGAGATTTATTTATAGCAACCTTATCATAAAACAACAAAATTTGTTTATTGAGAAGACAGAAAAGCTCCCACAGTGGGAGGGGACCCGAGGGGGTTGCTCCATTGTCATTTTCAACATGACATTGGTGGTGGTGGAGACTATAGGTTCCACTGTTTCCTTGTCTTACTTGATGAAAACACACCTTTCCCCCTACAGAATATTTATATATGCAATTTATTTGATGATCTGAACTTGGTGTGGTATAAACATGAACTGCTTGATTTTTTTCAGTTACTGTCTTCAACTGCTCACTTTGTGTGTAATACTATAGTTGGAAGCCATAGTTTTCTTGTCATTCTAATCAATCTAGTCCAGGTAAGACTTTAGTCTTGTTTCCAGTGTGGCACCCCAGTCCTTTTCCCCCACTAGCATGGGCATCCCAAGCAGGGAGGGAGCCTGTTTGACCCTTTGTCTTCTCTCTCTTCCCTCTTCTGAGTTCTATTTTACTTTGCATTGGGATAGTAAAGAAGAATTAATGGTTACAAAGAGCAAATTCCTTTTTAAAAAAAATGAATGAAAATGCAAATTAATAGACTATTGTGCATCAGGACTCTCGGGGAGACATGGATCAGCTTGGAGCCTGATGTGATTCAGCCTGATAGACATCCAAATGCCAGTTCTCCCATGGGGCCCTTGTTTACATTCTCTGGGATGTTGGACTTCACTGCATAATGCCCTGATCCTTTCTTGGGCTGACCTCTTTCAACCTTTCTCAGTTCCCAGTTGCATGGTCTGCCCTCCAGCCTCTTGCTTCTGGGACCCCTCGCTAGCAAGCTGCCCTCCTAGGTGGGGTAACAGTACTATGGCTCAACATCAGCCATCCCGCGGGATGTAGGGTGTTCCACTGACAGCCCTTGCCACCTTGCCTCATCTCTCTCACACTTTCAACCCAATTCAGGGAGCCACAGATGGTAGACCAGTAAGCCCACTGTAGGAGTAGCTATTTGATGAGGGAATGAGATGTCTATCTCTCCTTCTTCAAGGCACTGCCAATTTCAAAGGGACCCTCCACCAGCACCTTCTTTACTTGGTATTTGGGGCAAAGAAGCAACTCCTCTATTTACAGGGAGGAGACAGATGAGCCGTAGTCCTATCCACTGCAAGCCAGAGAGTCTTGAACACATGGCTTCTCCTCTTTCCCTCCCTCCTCCTTATTCTTCACCCATAAAAAATGGGGTGAAAGTGGAGATGATGGCAGTTACGAGAGGTAGTTCAGCTGCCACTTACTGAGCCCCAGAGATGGTGAGCATCTGGTCTCCAATTGCTTACAATTCTCCTTACTCTTTAGAATGTAGATCGTTCCTGGCTTGGGTCTTGCTAGCAGAAAATCTGCTCAATGTTTTTAACAGTTGTTAAGGTCTTGCAGGATACTGGGGTCTGTGCAACACAGTTCAGCAAATGCTGCATTCTAAGTTTCATGGATAGAGTGACTGCAATTGTCTTGTTAATTTTTGTATCCCCCAGCACTTAACAGGAGCTCGGTAAGTGTTCAATGATCAAATAAATGAGTAAGTGATCAAACCGAGTCATTCTTTAAATAGTAGTAAGGATAAGAATCATGTGGGGGACTTATTTTTTAATACAAATGCCCAGGCTTCAAGAGCAGTGATTCTCATTCAGCAGATCTGGGGAGGGGTGGCCTGAACTCTGAGAAACATTGACGAGTCCTTGGGTTGCTTAGCCTTGTATGGTTTTGTAACTACTGGTTAACGATTGCTTAAATACACATCTCTAATGCTCTTTTCAGTGACTCTCTCTTGCCTCCATATGAAAGAATATCAAAGACATACTCAGGAACAAACACGCACAGGACACATAGGTAAGAGCAGAGAGGGAATAAGGCACAGATTGGTGTCTGAATCGATGCTTTGGGACCCGTGAATATATTCCTTTGTGGGAAGTGTCATTGGGAAACCCTGTAACTATTTCTGACTTTTGCATGTGGTAAAAGTTCCTTTCCTTACTAGGGTTAAATCACATGTTTATATGCCATGAATGTATACTCCCTAGTTCCCGGGGTCCTTGTCTGGGGTGAAACCTAGGAAAGAGTGGTGAGTGGGAGCTGTGGTGCAGGTAGGAACCATTACGAGAATAAATTATGGATTCAATCCTCTAGAGTTTTCAGGGCAGTGCATTTCACAAGCACAGCATACAAATCGTAACCCCAATCCTTCCCCCCAAATGGTCATCCTCACTGCAGGTGAAGAAAATATGTTTAAACTATACATCAGGGGTATGTGAACCCCAAATAACTTGATTTAATTAGGAAAGATTTGAACAGACAAGGATAATATTTTTAACAGAAATGCACTCAAATTTCTATAACTTGTTCCATTTCATATATTTCTTTAAAATCTTTTTCCATACACACAGAAAAATGTACTTCACATATCTGTTTTTATTCTCCATTGCATAACTGAAGTTCTTTTAGAAACAGAACTAATACTCTAAAATAGATTTCTTTTTTAAATGAAGTTTCAATATGACCATATAATAAACATTTCTAGCGTTAATTTCATCAGATTAGGTTATTATCTTGTAAATCATGCAATTTTCTGATGTTTTATAGAAAGTTAGAGCATGTTATTTGGCATTTTACTATCAGATAAAGTTGAAGCTTCAGAGAACAATCAGGCCAGGTATAAGTGAAAGGTCACAGCCTCAAGGATTTAAAGTGTTAAACTTTTCAGGAAAAAAGTCAGAAAGACCCCACAGTCTTCAAACTGATGTGTTATGAACAGGGCCCCAGCAGCCCCTCTGCCTCATGGCAACTACTAAGAATGAGATAAACATCCAGGGCGGTCAATGCCAATGGTTTATCAGATAAAAGTGAGACTCAAAGACTCATGGCATGATGTGAGTTGTGGGATCAAAAAACATGGCTTCCTACTGAGAAAACTGGCAATATTCAAATCTTCCATCATGAAATGCAATGTCTCATATAGTTGGAAATTTGGTTGTGCTCCTTCCCTTCCCTCTCTCCCTGCCCTTCCCCTCTCCTCCCCTCCCCTTTCCTTCCTTCCTTCCTTTGTTCTCTTCCCTCTTTCTTTCTCTCTCCCTCCCTCTCTCCTTTCTGTCCTTCTCTCCTTCCTCTGTTCCTCCCTCCCTCCCTCCCTTCCTTCCTCCCTCCTTTCCTTCCTCATTTCCTCCCTCCCTCCCCTCCCCTCCTCTCCCCTCCTTCCTTCCTTCCTTCTCTCCTTCCTCCCTTCCTCTTTTCCTTCCTCATTTCCTCCCTCCCTCCCCTCCCCTCCTCTCCCCTCCTTCCTTTCTTCCTTCTCTCCTTCCTCCCTCCCTCCCTTCCTCCCTCCTTTCCTTCCTCCTTCCTTTCCTTCCTTATTTCTTCCCTTTCTTCCTG
>CAUYQG010207079.1:0-12229 GCA_963574415.1 Tarsius wallacei | reverse complement strand
TGCTTGTGGCTACCACAGCCCTGACCTGCTGGGCTCAGGTGATCTTTCCGTCTCAGCCTTCCAAGTAGCTGGAACCACAGGCGTGCATCACCACGCCTGGCTAATTTTTTATTTATTGTAGAGATGAGGTCTTGCCAAGTTATCCAGGCTGGTCTTGAACCCCTGGGCTCAGGCAATTCTCTTGCCTCTGCCTCCTAAAGTGCTAGGATTATAGGCGTGAGCCACTGTACCCAGCCAACTTTAGACAAGTTTAGTAGAGTTTATTTGAGCAGAGAAAATTCATGAATAGGGCAGCACCCTGAACCAGTAAAGGTTCAGAAAGCTCCATTCAGCAACGTAGGTGGGTGGTATTTATATTCTATTTTATTGTTTGTAGACCTGAGCATCTCACTATGTTGCCCAGGTTGGTCTCGAACTCCTGGCCTCAAGCAATCCTCCCGGCAGACAGTATTATAGACAGAAAAAGAAAGTGACATATAGATAGCCTGATGGGTTACAACTTGGTGTTTGCCTTATTTGGACATATCCGAGTGGTTCACAGTCTGTGATTTGCTGAAAGCCCAGCTGCTCTGATTGGCTGAGACATATTTCCTTGTTACAAGAATACATTCTTGAGTTAGGTTGCAGTTTGTTTACATGTTGTTAGGTTACAGTTTGCCCCATACACAGGCAGCTTTAGGCCGAGTTCAATTTCATTTAGCAATTCCTTCTTTTGGCCAGCCTTTCAATTTTGAGAGACTGGTCAAACCTTGGGCACAGACACCGCTTTCTGTCACCATCATAACGGACTTGTCTGGCCTCAGTATGAATTTCACAATTCACAATGTCAAATTAGTTGTATGATTCTTGATGCTTTCTTCATGTCTTTATTATTCTAACCATAATGAGACCATTTGGTGTATGAGGGCTGGTTGCATGTGAGCATTTACGATGCTAGGGGAAAACAATACACCCGCGAGACACTGATGATGTCCATCGGGGGGTCATTCCAAGAAACTGAAGGACACACCTTTACAGGAGTCTCCTAAACCCAACTGACCTCAAACAGTTCAAAGTCCAGGCAATAAAGATGCAGCATAAAAACAGTTCAAGAGTTCAACTGATCATAGTCTTTGTTTGGGGCATGATGGTGATTAAGGCCATAGTTCACTGGAAAACTAATATAAAGAGGTATCTATCCCTGGAGTCAGCCTGGCAATGCAAGTCATAGTAACCTGGAGAGCCAAGGAAAACCTCATGCGGATGAGAAAACCTTGGAATAGGAAAACTCACCATTCACCATTCAGGTGCCCGCAAGCCAACGGTTCCCGTAAACACATCATGTGTTCCTTTCTCCCTAGAAATTCCCTTAAATTGTGGCAGTGTCTAGAACAACAGTGGTATCAGCCACCTTTGAAATCAAGCTTTCTGTGGTACTAAAGTCAGGGAAAAGATAAGTGCCCTCTTCCGTTTCGTTCAGCACCTTACACAAGCCCCAACGTGAGCAAAGATCTAAGCTGTGTGACCTTCTAGTGGTTTTGTGGACCATGAACGTTCTTGTCCATGTTTGGGAGAGTGGCTTCTACCTGTCGGTCTCCTGGGAGATCTGATTGGCTAAAAAATTCAAAATTTCCCCTCGATTTATGATTAGCTTCAAATTCCACATAAAGGGCACTTTATTTATATACTGCCAAGGGGGATGTCCCAGGAGTCCCGTTTGAACCATTCCTCAGTGGAAACCACCATCTCCATCTATCTGGGGGTTGGTAGTGGTTTTGGCTGTTGACCACTTTGGCCTCTGACTATGGGTGGCATGATAGGAACAACCTATTCTGCAGGCGGTAATAGCAAGATCTGGACTAGCAAGGAGGCAGAAGAGGGTAAGCAAATTCTCCGCAGACCCGATATAGGCCCTGGGGACTGGGAAAGAGCACCACCTCGTGGTGTGTGACCACAGACCAGTTAAATTTGTCTACCTGTAAGTCTGTACCTATTGTTCCTGAACAAGGCCCAGCGGGAAACTCACTTTCTTGTGGTCCCTTCATAGAATGCTGTAAGTTTGCATAATTGCATTTAGCGAAAGGGGACCTTATTGGATTTAGTCCAGTGACATCATCCAAGCTATTACTTATACCACATAGTCTCCAGCTCGTGAGTATGCAGCACCTGAAAGCACAGTATACCTTTTGCAGGCATCACTCAGGTAGCTTCTCTGTATTTCGTAGCCATTACTTTTTTTGTTTTGAGTTGGGGTCTGACTCTGTCACCCAGACCGGGGTGCAGTGGCAGAGTCACAGCTCACTACAGCCTTGACGTCCCGGGTTCAGGCAATCCTTCTGCCTCATCTTCCTGAGTAGCTGGGACTACAGGTGTGCGCCACCATGCCTGGCTAGTTTGTGTGTGTGTGTGTGTGTGTGTGTGTGTGTGTTTTGTAGAGACTAATTCTCACTATGTTTCCTAGGCTGGTCTTGAATTCCTGAGATCAAGAAGTCCTTCATCCTCGGCCTCCCAAAGTTCTGGGATTACAGGCATGAGCCACTGCACCTGGCTTCAATTATCCTTATTATAATTTTTTGAGTCAGAGTCTCACTCTGTTGCCCAGACTGGAGTTTAGTGGCATGCTCATGATCACCACAGCCTCGACCTGCTGGGCTCAGGTGATCCTTCCACCTCAGCCTTCCAAGTAGCTGGGACTACAGGCATGCGCTACCATGCCCAACTAATTTATTTTGATTTATTGTAGAGATGAGGTCTCACCATGTTGCCCAGGCTGATCTCGTTTAGATCCCTGGGCTCAGGCAATCCTCTCGCCTCTGCTTCCCAAAGTACTGGGATTACAGGTGTGAGCCATCGCACCCAACCTCAATCATGTTATTAATTAGAAAGGTCAGGGTACTATTTCATGATGGCAGAGAAATCTTGCTCTGTGATCTTGGGAAAACTGTCCACATCTAGGAGGCCACCTGCTTCTGGGGAAAAGCTTCCCTGGTCAGCTTTACCTTAAGGTCTCTAACAGGTGTACAGTTCCAGCAATCTGGAGGAGCCCTTTTGAGTTGAGCGAGCTGGACCCAAGACTCGAGGCCCTGAAGTTTTGCTGTAGAGAAGAATGTGGTGTGGTCTCTTCCAATAGCGTTCAAGGGCAGTCTTTCTCTGGAGTCATTTCCAAAAGACTTTGTCTCTGGGTTCTAGAGCATGTAAGATCTTGCTGTCATCTGTTGGTGGGTCACAAAGGGCTTCTTTAACTGGGTAAAAACATGCTTTGGAATAATGCACTAAGCCCTGAATTACCAAGTCATGTCAGAGTTTATAAGAGTCAGAAATGCATAACATTTGGCTGGGCGCAGTGGCTCAAGCCTATAATCCCAGCACTTTGGGCGACTGAGGTGAGAGGATTGCCTGAGACCATGGGTTCAAGACCAGCCCGGGCATCTTGGCAAGACCTCGTCTCCACAATAAATTAAAAAATTAGCTGGATGTGATAGTGCACAGTTCCGACTACTTGGAAGGCTAAGATGAAAGGATCATCTGAGCCCGGCAGGTTGAGGCTGCGGTGGCCGTGAGTGTGCCACTGCACTCCAGTCTGGGTGACAGAGTGAGACTCCAACTCAAAAAAAAAAAAAATACATAAGAGTCTCTTATTAAAGGAATAGGCCTTCAAGTCACTATTTCATAAAAGGTAAATCTGTTTTACAGTAGGAGTGGACCAGATTGCCATTAATCAGCAATACCTTTGACTAAGACAGTCCAATCAATTCAGTTAACTTTACCTAACACCATTGTGTTTATAATGCTTTATTTAATTTTTACAACGTATTGTGAAACTATTACCTCTATCGCTGGAGATTTTTTTTCAGAAATGTTCCATAAGGCAAAACACATTTTTTAAAATGATTTTTTGGAGACAAGATCTCACTTCTTTGCTCAGGCTGGAGTGCAGTGGTGTAATCATAACTCACTGAAGCCTTGAACTCCTGGGCTCAAGTAATGCTCTCACCTCAGTCCCCCAATGTGGCCCCAAGCAGTATTTCTGCCTCAGCCACCCAAGTCACTAGAATTACAGGTATGAGCCACTGCACCCGGCAACTTTTGGCCTACTGTACAGCATCAGCTTTCACTATGGGGAAGTTTCTATACAACCAGAAAACATGCTTTGAAACTGGTAAAGTGTTCAAATAGTCAGTCCAGCAGGTGCTGGAAATGTTTTGCCTGAGGGTATTTTGTTTTGTTTTGTTTTTTGTTTTTAGTTGGAGTCTCACTCTTTGTGTGTGTTTGTGTTTATTTTTATTTTTTAATTTTTAAGTGAGAAAGCAGAATTTATTGAGAGGACAGAAAAGCTCCCACAGTGGGAGGGGACCCAAGGGGGTTGCCCAGAGTCTCACTCTTGTCCCCCAGGCTGGAGTGCAGTGGCATGCTCACAGCCACCACAGCCTCGACCTGCTGGGCTCAGTTGATCCTTCTGCCTCAGCCTTCCAAGTAGCTGGAACTACAGGCACGTGTCACCACGCCCAACTGATTTTTTGTTTTATTATAGAGACAAGGTCTCACCAAGTAGCCCAGGTTGGTCTTGAACCCCCAGGCTTGGGTTAGGTGCTGGGCTTACAGGTTGAGCCACCGTGCCCAGCCGTCTGAGGGTTTTACTGTCACTAGAATTATGAGTTTGACAAACCAAACATTTTATTTATTTGCTTGTTTGAGTCAGAGTCTTACTCTGTTTCCCAGCCTGGAGTGCAGTGGCACAATCATGGCCACCGCAGCCTCGACTGTCTGGGCTCAAGTTATCCTTCTGTCTTTCCATTCCAAGTAGCTGAGACTACAGGTATGTACCACCATGCCCAGCTAATATTTTCTTTTAATTTATTGCAGAGAGGAGATCTTGTCATGTTGCCCAGGCTGGTCTCGAACTCCTGGGCTCAGGAAATTCTTTTGTCTCTGCCTTCCAGAATACTGAGACTTCAGGCATGAGTCACCATGCCCAGCCAAATCAAACATTTTCAAAAACCATTTTAGAGGGTGGGTGCGTTGGCTCATGCCTATAATCCCAGCACTTTGGGAGGCCAAGGAGAGAGGACTGCCTGAGCGCAACAGTTTGAGACTGGCCTAGACAACACAGCAAGACCTTGTTCCTACAGTAAGTCAAAAAATTAGCCAGGTGTGGTGGCACATGCCTATAGTCCCAGCTACTTGAAAGGCTGAGGCAGAAGGATTGCCTGAGCCCAACCAGTTGAGGCTGTGGTAGCTGCGAACATGCCACTGCACTCTAGCCTGGGTGACAGAATGAGACTTCAATTCAAAATAAATAAATAAAAATAAAAACAATTTTAGTAGTTTTAGAGTAGTCACCCTGCCAATATTTGTTCATTATTTAGATCATTTTATCTTGTTCATGATGAGTCATGGAGTGAAGGAAACATTAAAGACACAGGAGTTTCCAGGCATGGTGGCTCATGCCTGTAATCCCATTACTTTGGGAGGCAGAAGTGAGAGGATTGCCTGAGTCCAGGGTTTGAGACCAGCCTGGGCAATTTGGCAAGACCTCATCTCTACAGTAAATCAAAAAATTAGTCAGGCATGGTGGTGCATGTCTGTAGTTCTAGCTACTTGGAAGGCTGAGGCGGAAGGATTGCTTGAGTCCAGCAGATCAACGCTGTGGTAGCCATGAGTGTGCCATTGCACTTCAGCCAGGATGACAGAGTGGGACTCCAAATCAAATAAATAAGTGAATAAATAAATAAAATGTGTGGTAAAAAAAGATCACACATTGCTGTGAAAAATATTCATGTATTTGGCCGGGTGCTGTGGCTCATGCCTATAATTTCAGAATTTTGGGAGACTGAGGTGAGAACATTGCTTGAGCCCAGGAGTTCGAGACCAGCCTAGGCAACATAGCAAGACCTTGTCTCTAAAACAAACAAACAAATAAATATGAAATTTTTACAAAATAGTCATTTATTTGAACAAAGTAATAATTAAAAGGAAAATACAGAAAGTTACAAACTTGTAGAGAAGCCTTAGCTCTTTTTATAAAGAAGATTCAATTTTCTTAAGTGATTTTTAAAAACCTAATAAAGAAAACAGGAAGCACAGGAAATTATTTTGGTAAAGCACAGAATCTTTGTTTCCTAGGCCAATTACCTCAAAGGTAAAAAAAATAATCTTTCACATTTTCCTATTGGGACCAGACCAATTCTCCAAGAAAATTTTGTGGTTTTAGTGGAGAGGACCAAATTCTAGTTTTATATCAGTGTACTTTTCATACTAATGATCACGTTTTAGAAAAACTTACAAATAATTTTCTTCTAATCTTAGCCAGCTTAACACCCAAAATGCCTTTCACAGGATTTATCTTCTACAAGCCTTCTACAGCTTTATCATCCATTCTGTTTTTGTCCTATACTTTTTTCTTTTCTGTTTTTTTTTTTTTTTTTTGAGTTGGAGTCTCACTCTGTCACTCAGACTGGAGTGCAGTGGCCGCTCCCGGCCACCGCAGCCTCGACCTGCTGGGCTCCGGTGATCCTTCCACCTCAACCTTCCGAGTAGCTGGAACTACAGGCGCGCGCTACCACACCCAGCTAATGTTTGATTTATTGTAGAGATGAGGTCTCGCCAAGTTGCCCAGGCGGGTCTTTAACAACAATACAGACTCTGGGCCCATAATTTTTATACATAAAATTAACTGGTGTCCCAGAAAGTAGAGCCCAGACTCCTTGAGTCTCAAACTTCTTAGATTTGGAGGAATATATTTTTAAAAGGTACTGATCCAAGGTCTGTAATGAGCCAATCCAATTAATTATCAGACCCAATCTGATCCTGGATTCAGTCTAACAAAAAATGCTCAAATAAAGTTATAGAACTCAAAACACAAATCTGTGGAGCTCAAATCCAAGAGAGAACTTACCCATGACCCAAGTTGCTATGAGAGATCAATGGGCACAATGGGCCTGGTAACTTTGCTTGGTCACTCAATGCTTCTGGGGATCATTGGAGGTTCACCTCAAATCCCACTTCTGACACCAATTTGTTAAAAGAAAACCTTTAGACAAATTAAATTTAGCAGAGTCTATTTGAACACAGAACGTATTCAGGAACCAGGCAGCACCCTGAACCAGTAAAGTCTTCATCCAGCAATATGGGCAGGCTGTATTTATAGACAGAAAAAGAAAGTGACATATGAATAGCCTGATAGGTGGTTACAGCTTGGTGTTTGCCTTAATTGGGCCTGTCTGAGCCATTCACAGCTTGTGATTGGGAAAGCCTGGCTGCTATAACTGGTGGAGACTCAGTCTGCTACAAAATATACTCTCAAGTTAGTCAGCAGTTTATCAAATTACTACAAAAATATACTCTCAAGTTAGTTGGCAGTTTATCAAGTTAAGTTGGGTCACAATTTGCTGTGCACTGAGGCAGATCTAGGCTTAATTTAATTTAATAGAGCATAGAGATAGGTTTGAAACACACATTTACATATAGAAATGTACACACGTATACACAGTTTATTTTGTTTCTAACCAATGGAATAATATTCTGTATAATAATATGCTTTTTAAATCTGAAAACATATAAATACATCAATCACATTCTTCCATTTTATATTATATATATATATATATATAATTTACCACTTAACCCATTTTTAGATGTCCAGTTCCATGGCAGTAAGTACATTCTCACGTTTTGCAACCATGACCACCATCCATCTCTTGAACTTTTCATCATCCCAAACAGAAACTACATACCCATTAAATAATGGCTTCATGTTCCCTACATCCATCACCCCTGATAACCTCTATTCCATTTTCTGTTTTCTATGACTTTGACTATTCTTTGTACGATCATACAATATTTGTCCTTTTGTGTCTGGCTTATTTCACTTAGCATAATGTTTTCAAGGTTTAACCGTGATAAACTTTTATGGCTGCAAATTATTTTGTTGTTTATTTTAATTTTTAATTTTATTTTTTTTAGAGATGGAGTCTTGCTGTGTCACCCAGGTTGGAGTTCAGTGGTCCAGACATAGCTCACTGTAGCCTCAACCTCCTGGGCTCAAGTGATCCTCCTGCCTCAGCCTCCTGAATAGCTGGGACTATAAGTGCACGATACCATGCCCAGCTAACTTTTTAATTTTTTGTAGAGACAGGTCTCGCTATGTTGCCCAGGGTGGTGTTGAACTCCTGGCCTCAAGTGATCCTCTTGCTTCAGCTTTCCAAAGTGCTGGGATTACAGGCATGAACCACCATGCCCAGCCCTGTTATTTAAATACATGATATATATATATACATATATATATATATATATTTTTTTTTTTTTAAATCCAGCCCCCTGCTGTTGAACGTGGAGGTTGTATTTAATCTTTCACTTTTACAAAGTGTCACAGTATCCTTGGGGAGACATGCCTTTGTGTATTTGTGTCAGTATTTTTGGCTCGAGGGTTTGGAGCCCCTTATATTGTATTTTAAAGTGTTTCATCATCTGGAGCCTGATGTGAACCTCTGCCCTTGCTCGGTCTCCTCATTCTCATTCCTTCCACTGTGGCTGGAATGGTCAGGCCACAGTAGGTGCTCTGGCCTGGAGGCAGGAATTCTGACCAGGCAAGCACAGAAGGCGACAAGGACACTACTGAGATTTGATTTATTTGTTAGGGCCCCAGAGTCAGCATCAGTTCTCCAAAGCTCTTTCCCTGTGTACATCAACACCAACATACGCACAGAGCTAAGGGTTTGGAGGAACGCCAGGGAAAGACTCCTTGGGTTGTGAGTAACTGGTAGGTCTGGTTTGGAAGGTTGGCCTTACCAGTCAGGACGTGTTTAGAACTCTCCAAATCCTAACACCTACACCCACAGCCACCAGCTTCTCAAAAACCATCTAGTCCAACACCCTCTACTCTCAGTGTGCAGGGATACTGAGGCTCAGAGGGGATGAGACCAGCTAGGGTCACTCAAGAATAGGGTGACCAACAACCTTCTGTTTGCCTGGGACTGTCCCCATTCTAGCACTAAATGACCCACGTCCCAGAAAACCTCTCAGCCCTGGACAAAGCTCTGTTCAGCCTTTGGAGACAGAGATGGAGCCAAGATCAGACCCACTTCCAAGCTCTGGCCCTCCCCTCATACCTGCCCCTCCTCTCATACCTGCCCCTTCGGCCATGCTGCCGGCCCCCACAAAAAAAGAGTGACTTGCCCTTACGTTGCCTTCCAGACAGGAAAGCTGAAGAGGTACTTCACGGACCTGGAGGCCTTGGCCATGGTCACTGCTGCCTTCTGCCATGACATTGACCACAGAGGCACCAACAACCTCTACCAGATGAAGTGAGTCAGCCTCCCACCCCTGCCTCCCCCCCCGCACCCCCAGCCCTCATCACCCAGCTCTGTGTGGTCCCCAGGCAGACTCACTGGCCAAGGGGGAAGTCTCGCTTGCAGCGACCCCGCGCGGCTACCTTGAGGGTCCCGAGACGGAGCAGCGAGAGATTAAGAAAGACACAGACACAAAGACATAAAGAAAAGCTGGGGCCAGGTGGGTCACTTTCCTCTGATGGAGGAGAAGTGACCCTGAACTAGCTCAGCACGTTTATATTATAATCAAGCACAAAAGAAGTTGGGAGGGGTTCAAAGCCTATGAGGGAGCTATAACAGAATTTTGTTGTGACCCTAAATGGCAAGTTATTCCGCAGTTATCTTGTTGTTGCTAGGGCTTTATCTGTACTATTTGCGCCTGGATGTGTAGGCTCTGAGACGCCGTTCCGTGTAGTAGACTGCATTCCTTGCTCTTTGGCTAGGGTGCAGAGCAGCCAAGCAGGACATTGTCTTTGCTCGGGGCCTTGCCTTTGCTCAAGGCCTGCTGTCTGAACAGCGCTCATCTGCTCCCCATGCTCGCTGTCCATAGCATCCCCACTGCCTTCTTCCCTTGGGTTCGGGTCTCTCCTGTGGTGAACAGAGTAATGACCTCCCTCCCCTCCCCAGATGTCCACATCCCAAGCCCTGGAGCCTGAGAATACGTTGCCTTACATTAAAGAGGAACTTTGCAGATGTGATTAAGTTAGGATTTTGAGATTTAGGGATTATCTGGGCTTTCCCCCTATAGTCCAAAGGGACCTTTCAAGAGGCGTCTGGAGGTCAGAGAGGAGAGAAGTTACTGCTCCGCTAGCCTGGCAGATGGAGGAAGGGGCTGCAAGCAAAGAATGAGGGTCATCTCTAGAAGCTAGAAAGGCAAGATAACAGATGCCCCTGGAGCCTCTGGGAGGCAGCCCTGTAGACCCACTTCAGACATCGAGCTCCAGAGCTGTGGGATAACACGTGTTGATTGTTTGAAGCCATCAAGTTAGTGGCAGCTTGTCGCAGCAGCCACAGGAAACGAACACCTTCATTCCTCTACTCTCCTCCTCCCTGCCCCACCTGCTGAACTGACTTGAACTCAGATATTGGTGGCCAGTGCCAGCTTGTTTACACCCCTGGGTTTGCAACGCTCCTACTGCGGCGTGGTGGGCTCTGTGCTGGGCAGAGGGCTGCCAGGGTGAGAGCAACACAGACACTCCTGTCCTCCGGAGCACAATCTTCAAGTTGAGATTGTCCTGGGTCCTCATGGCCACCCACAGGGCTGGGCAGAGCAGGGGCTGATGGCATCCCCATTTACAGATGAGGAAACTGAGGTTCCGTCCAGGGCCACAGCCCGTAAGTCTTGAACAGACACTAGAATTCAGCTTCCCTGAGTCTTCTCAATATTTCCATGCTACCTGAGGTTGGTGACTGTGTCTACGTTTTATGGCATGGGAATCTAAGTACAGCACACAGGGCTTGGCACATAGATTGGTGCTCAACAAATATTTATTGAATGAGGAAGTGAATGAACACACTGTTTGTGGGAGCTTAGTGACTTCCCCGCAAAACTCAGGTATGAGGCTAAGTGATTCAAAGCATGGCCCAGTGCCAGTGTCTTTAAAATTGCATGTGAGCCAGGCATGGTGGCTCATGTCTATAATCTCAGCACTTTGGGAGGCTGAGGGGAGGATCACTTGAGTCCAGGAGTTCAAGGCCAGCCCGGGCAACATAGCAAGACCTCATCTCTACAGAATAACAAAAAATTAACCCGGTGTGGTGATACATGCCTGTAATTACAGCTACTCGGGAGGCTGAGGCAGAAGGATCACCTGAGCCCAGGAGGTTGAGGCTGCAGTGAGCCAGGATTGTACCACTGCACTCCAGCCTGGGCAACAGAGTGAGACCCTGACTCAAAAAAAAAAATTAAAATTGCATGTGGCATTGTGCATATTTGTGCCTTCAGTTGCTTCTCTGAAGAGCCCATGGCAAAAGGTTTGACATTGAGTCTTTTTTTTTTTTTTTTTTTTTAGTTTAATTCTCACTATGTAACCCATACTGGAGTGTGGTGGCCGCACCCGGCCACCCCGGCCTCGACCAGCGGGGCTCCGGCGATCCTTCCACCTCAGCCTTCCAAGTAGCCGGAATTACAGGCATGCGCTACCATGCCTGGCTGATTTTTTTGATTTATTGTAGAGATGAGGTCTCACCAAGTTGCCCAGGCGGGTCTCGAACCCCCGGGCTCAGGCAATCCACTCACCTCAGCCTCCCAAAGCACGGGATTACAGGCTGAGCCACCGAGCCCGGCTGACATTGAGTCTTAATAGTCCATCATCCATTTCCTACTGACTCTCTCTCTTTCTCCTTCACCCAGGTCCCAGAACCCACTGGCCAAGCTCCATGGGTCCTCCATCTTGGAAAGACATCACTTGGAGTTTGGCAAAACGTTGCTCAGGGACGAGGTAGGACAAGGAGCTCTGTGCTGGCCTGGGGCCTGGACCGAAGAGTCCACCTTGTAGGCAGCCTGAGTGTGCAGGCAGCATCTTTCTGCTGGTCAAGCTGCCTCTGCCGTCATCTGGGGTGGCCATTGGTGGTTGGTGATTTGACTGCCTGCACGGCTCCCTACATCGCTGCTCTGGTTTTTCCTTTAGAACCTGAACATCTTCCAAAACCTCAACCGCCGACAGCACGAGCATGCCATCCACATGATGGACATCGCCATCATTGCCACAGACCTCGCCCTGTATTTCAAGTTGGTATTTCTTCTCACTTTTTTTTTTTTGAGTTGGAGTCTCACTCTGTCGCCCAGACTGGAGTGCAGTGGCCGCTCCCGGCCACCGCAGCCTTGACCTGCTGGGCTCCGGCGAGCCTTCTGCCTCAGCCTTCCAAGTAGCTGGAACTACAGGCACGCGCTACCATGCCCGGCTAATTTTTGATTTATTGTA
>CAUYQG010207069.1:0-34869 GCA_963574415.1 Tarsius wallacei | reverse complement strand
GAGTGCAGTGGCCGCTCCCGGCCACCGCAGCCTCGACCTGCTGGGCTCCGGCGATCCTTCCGCCTCAGCCTTCCAAGTAGCTGGAACTACAGGCGCGCACTACCACGCCCGGCTAATTTTTTTTTATTTATTGTAGAGATGGGGGGGGGTCTCACCAAGTTGCCCAGGCGGGTCTCAAACCCGTGGGCTCAGGCAATCCACTCACCTCAGCCTCCCAAGGTGCGGGATTACAGGCTGAGCCACCGAGCCCGGCACATTATTTTGAAATATTTAATAATACATTAAAAATACATAAATTAAAGTGCCACATAAGCAGAAAAGAAGCTGTTAATTCTGAATGAAAGTAGTATCTAGAGTTAGCTAGCTTTCTGGATGAGTTGGCTTTTATGTCTAAATTGGTCTTGATAGATGAGTGGGACTACAGTAAGTCCAGATGGCAGAAAAGGAGATTCTGGGATGATGGACCAGCATGGGCAAAGGTGTGGAGGGGTTCTGGGAAAGAGATAACCTGGGATGGAGGAGATATATATGCTGCAATAAAGCAGGTTGATAAGGTTACTGGGACAAGACTGTGAATGGCTTTGAACACAGCAGAAATATAAAATAATTACTGTACTAGGTTTTGTAAATAGGAGCTTGCAATTAGGCCTGGGCTATAATTTATTTTTTTACATAATTTCAAAGGGTTGATAATTTCTTCAATCAGGATGTTACTTTATCATTTTAGATTGATACTTTCTTCAAGTGAAAATAAAAATTACAATTTATCACAAGTAATCTACCAAATCCATTAGAAAAATTGATTCCCAGGCTCATGATCAGTAATAAATACGGAGATCTCTCACTGGTATAGCTTTAAAGAATCATTTAAAGTTTTTTCTTATGACTATCCATCAATTTTCCCATCTGATCATGTCAAGCGAAACTTCAAATAGAGAACATTGCCCTCAGAAGGGAGAGAAATACTGGATGGTTTCTTTGAAAATCTAAAGCTTATTAAATTTGCCACAACCAGCTTTTTACATGAGCATCATTTGGTCACCAGCAGGTATCTTTCGTTGACTTCATATGGCAGGGTCTGAAGAATATGGGTTGATCGATGTGTCACTCATCAGAGACACCTGCAGAGATGATGAGTTTATTGTACAATATTATGGAAGGAGACACAGCATTTAGCAAATTGAACCACATATCTCCTCCTCCTCCTTTTTAACATTAAAATGGCATTTTGAAAAACAACTTCCAATGTGGAAAAAAATTAAAACAGCAGGTGATAATTAGGGCAAAGTTACAACCATGTTATTGCTGATGGGCTGCCTGTCAGTTAATGCAAGTTATCACTTCTCTCCAGGAATAGTTATTATTAACAACAACTTATGGGGGTTAAAGAAGGAACGTTACCTGTGTTAGTCTCTTTATTTGCTCATTTGGAAATGACTTAGAGATAGTTTCATTAGCCACCTCAGTTCTACCCTGGTGTCAGGTCGCATGTGCGTGTGCATGTATGCACACGCACACGCACGCGCGCGCACACACACACACACACACACACAAACTGAAAGTTATAAACGACCAAAACATAAACCTTAGCTGCATTGAGTTAAAAATCAATTTCCTAATAAATTAAATCCAAATATTATATACCAGCATGTAATATCAAGAATGATGTGCTAATAATTGCCATGTTGGCAGAGTGCAAAGTGCAAGACAGAGGGATATAAAATTTTTAGTAATTTAGAAAGTCTGGTCTGAAAAATAGCTTTTAGTAGTATAAGGCTCAGGGTTCATTTCAGTCATTGAGGTATAAGAGTATTCTCTGACTAGTCAAGGTTGAATGTTGAAGATGTAGTTTGAGTATTAATCATTGATTCGAATAAAAAATAGCACAACTGAAGAGGCTCTCCTGGGTTAAGTAGCTTATTTCTGAACACAGATGTAAGTTTTTTCCTTTGTGTATTCCAGAACCACTTGATTGTTTTTCTTACTAAACAAGCAACCTCTTTTAGAATTATTTCGTTAGCTTTACTCTTTATCAACTATAATCTTTTGGGCAATCAATTTACCTAAGCTTTTGCTAATATGAATTATCAGCTCATTCATACTGCCCATTTCAAGCTTTATCTTTCATTCTACCCAGTAAGAAATCTGATAATATGCTGTGCTTATTTTGGTTTACTACACGGTGAATAAACCACAGCTTTTTTATGAATTTTACTGTTGATGAGCATTTGGGTAGTGTCATTGATACTTGAAAAAAAATTTTAAAGCTACTCATAGGTACACACAAAACACCCTCGTTCATTTATATAGACACAGCATTTAGAATTTTTAATTGAAGTATAACATACATACACAGAGATGCATATATCATAATAGTACAGCTCAATTAATTTTCACAAACTGGATAAACCAGCACCCAGCTCAAGAAACAGATCATGACTGGTTCCCCAGAAACCCTACTTGTGCCCACTCTTAGTTATTAAGGGTAACCACCATCCTGACTTTTATAGTACAAATGAGTTTTGTCTAGCTTTGTGCTTTATATAAATGGAGTCCCGCAATGCATACTCTTGTATGTCTCACTTCTTTCACTTAGTATATTTATGAGATTCATATATGTTACTGCTTTTGGAAGCAGATTGTTCATTCTTAGTGTGGTAAAGTGTGTTCTGTTGTATGAATATACCACCAATTATTTATCCATTTTACTATTGATGAACATTTGAGTTGTTTCCAGTTTAGGAATTATTACAAATAGAGTTGCTCTGAGTGGTTTAATATGTCTTTTGATAAATATTTGACATTGGTATACACTCCTAAGAGTGAAATCGCTGTGCCATAGGATTTTCATATGTTTAACTTTAGTAGATATTGCCAGTTTTTCAAAGTGGTTGTACTATATACATAGCATTCGACTTCTTAAGGAATCATTCTAAGGAAGGCATTTCAGCATTACCATTAAGAGTAAAGGTTTTGAAGTCAGATCAAATTCAGTTTACCACTAAATAGCTATGACACCTTGGACAATATGCTTAATGTTAAGCTTCAGTTTACTCAGTTGAAACAGGTATAATAAAACTTTTCTCAAAATATATGAGAATTAAGTGAGATATAATTTTAATGCACTTAGAGCAGTGCCTGAAACACAATAAATGCTTCTTTTATTATATGGTAGTTATTAATCATTAGCAATTAAAACATACATAAAATGAATAATGAGAAACAAATATGGTAACATGCTCCATAAACAATTTTAATTCTTTGATGAAAGAAATAATGAAACTCTAACCCAAAAAGCATTACTAATTCTAGTGAGTATTACACTTGGATCCTGAAAAAAAATCACTTAAATATTATCCCAAAATGCATTTGCAAATTACTCTTGCCAGAGGCAAGGTTCTTGGATGCAGTGTATTACCATCCATTTTTTTTCTACCAGATATTACTCTTTAAAGACAGGACTGCCAAGGGCTACTCCAGAAAGTCACTAATATAATACCTTTTATTATATTTGCCAATTTCATACCATCCTCAACCCAGTCCCCAAAGTTGTGGAAAAGTGACTGTAATGACACTGCTAGTTCCTGGTTTTGCTGGAATCGTATCAGTATCTAAAACAATTTTCACATCCCTAAAAGTCCTACAACTGGGCCCAGATCCTGGCTTTACATTACAGAGAACTTACCTTGATTCTGTAGGATGAACTCAGAAACAGCATCCTAGACTAACATAGGTACGCTGTGTACAGAAGCAATGATTTAGCTAATTGCTCCAGGGGCAGAAGGCTCTGTCTGCTTAGGTAGGTAATTTTGGAAGGCAGCACTGTGTTCCTAATAAATTTAATCTGATCCCATATATCAGTCATTATTCTCAATAAATAAAGCACACTATCAACTTGAGTCAACTTCTGAGAAGGCCACTGGTAGACCTGAAAGAGAACTTTTTGAACACTTACTTGAACCTCTTTGATTTGCAGATGAGAAAATTAGTCATTTAAAAGTCTTGCCTAAGGTCCAATGGTTTGCTCCTTGGACAGTCATAAAGCTCATCTTCTTACTCACAGTCCACTGGGTGCTCCCTTCTGCTCTTGTCAACTTGCCTCCCACTGTCCCCCTTCCCCATCTCCTCATTCAAATTCATAAAGTTCCAGACCTGGGATCAGAAATGCGGAAGCTGAAGAAGTATGACTTAAAACAAGGGAAGAGATAAACCATGAAAATGTTGTCAGAAAGTGTCAGAAGAGGGAGCTTTGTGTGTTAGAATATAAGATTCAAGAGGCAAGACCTCCGTTTTGTATACCACTGTATTCTCCACACCTGCAACTGTGCCTGGTCTGTCTGGCCAGCCCTAATTAATTAAAGAAAAAATAGAACTAGTCAATCAATCTTATGTACGTCAGATTGTGAGAGAAAACACATCCTTACTGTTTTCTCTACCACCTCCTTCCAGTAGTACTAATAAAAAGTGCACACTTGAATTCTAAAGAGAAAACAAAAATCATATATAAAGCGTTCTAATACGGTGCCTGGCCCATTGTGAGTAATTAATAAAGTCAGTTTATTTTCCTTTTCTTCCTTCCCAAGTGTGGGCTTTTGGGGGCGGGGTGGATGGGAGGAGAGGGGGCTGTGATGTGCCATGGTGTTTATGTGCCTGGACAGAAAGTGAGAGAGTGTCTAAGAGGCTGGTGAGAGAGGGCTGTCGCTGTCTTTCTTACCCGTTATAGATCAATTCGAGTGCCCTGAAAAACGCACAGCTATTTTACCCAGAGAGGCTGGTGGCTTTTGTTAATCGATTCTGGGCTGTTTTCAGCTCTGTAATACAACTTTTTATAAGCATCAGCTACATTGCGGCGGGAGGAGGGGCTGTGGTGGGGAAAGCAGGGAAGTCCCACTCCCAAAAAGTAAAGGCGGCCCGCTGTGGTAAGGACTGTGGTTTGCCAGCGTAACGGGTTCTCGGGTTGGGGCAGTCGCAGCCACTCCAGCCCCGCCCCCTCGCCCGCGGCCGCCGCGGAGGTTCAAGTTCGGCCCCCCGGCCGCTTGGCCTCCCGCTCTCGGATCCGGATCCGCCCGTGTGTCCCAAGGCCCCCTTGAAGGGGGGTGGTGGTGGCCCGGGGGTCATCCGGTCGCGGGGTCACTCGGTCACGCATTGTGGCACCACGTGGGGGAAAAGTTTCCAACTCTGCCTGTTGGCGCTCCCACTGCGCCCCGGCGGAGCGAAGGCCCGCGCTTTGGCACCCACTCCCTCTCAGTCGCCTCCAGTCGCGCCCCCTCCGAGGGAAGCCCCTCTTGTGTCTCTTCTCTGAAGTCCCTCCTTCCTTCAAAGCGCAGGTCACCAAGGGAAAATACCCTGGGGGCCTCCGGAGAAGGTGGCCCAAGCGCCTCGGGCTGGGCAGGGGTTGAGGGACAAGTGTCCCGAGGAGGGTGTGAGGCGCGCGCGCGCAGAGCAGCCAGAGAGCAGCGTCCCGCACTCGTTCCCGGGGCGACAGACAGGACCCTTTCGCGGCTCCCACGCCCTCACGCGCCAACTCTTCCCGGCCACGGCCGACCCCACGCGGGCAGCCTCCTCCACACCCCCGACCCCCCCCCCGCGGCTCCCCACCACCCCCAGTGCGCAGGCCCGGCCGCCCCAGCGCGCATGCCCTGGGCTCGCGAGCGCGGCCGGCCCCCAGCCTTTTGCTTTCTACACACTCTACAACTGGGGAGGGGGCGGGGGAGGAGGGAGCCCGGCCGTCCACGTGATCCAGTCGGCCGGGGCCGCGGGGCGGGAGCGCGCGCCGAGCGGGGCGCGGGGAGGGCGGGTGCGCGTGAGCGCGCGCGCGCGGGCGAGCGAGCAGGCGGGCGCGGGGCTGGGCTGAGGCGGGCGGCGGCGGCGGCGGCGGTGGGCCGGCCGCGGAGGGGGAGGAGCGGGAGCTGAGCGAGGCGGGCGGGCGGAGGATGGGGCCGTGCCCGGGCTCCCACTGCAGCCGCCCGGGGACACGCCGCGCACCCTCCGGCTCGGGGCTCTCGCGGCGGCGGCGGCGGCAGCGTTAGCGGCGGCGGCGGCAAGAGCGGCGTTCCCGGCAGCGCTTCTCCCTCCGGCGGGGCGACGCGAAGAGGCGGCGGCGGCGGCGGCACACCGGTGTCTCTCCCGCTGGAGATTTCTTTCTGCTTTCCTCGTCGACCGACTGACTCACGCCCTCCCTTTTTTGAGGAAGGGTGACCTCTTCTCTGGGACTGGAAAAAATATTTTTGTGAGGAGGGGGGCGGGTGGCAGCGTCAGGGTTTGCTTCTCCTCTTCTTTCATCCCCCCCCAAGACCGAAAAGCAAACCCCACAACTGCTCCAGCATCCTCCTTCCCTTCCTCCGCCTCCCTTCTCCTCCACCTCTCGCAGTTTCGCCCTCTCCTCCGCTAATAATTACATTATTATGCTTCCCTCTCTGGAGGGTCTCGCCCCTCGCAGGTCGCTCCGGAGCCCTGGCCTCCCCTGGCTGCATTTCTTCAAAATTTTGGAGCCTGGGAGTGAGTTTTCTCCGAGGCGTGTGTGAGAGGCGGCGGGGGTGTTTTCCTGCGCGAGGGGCGGGTGAAGTTCATTGCCCCCACTTTCCCGCGACCTTTTCGGACCCGATTTTGGATCCGGCAGGCAGGCGTTTTCGGGGGGCGGGGGGCGCGGCGGAGAATGGCCGCGGGGAGGGCTCCCCGAGCCTCCCAGCCTCTTGATCAAAGCATTCCGCTATTCTGATTTATTGCCTGCTTGGTGAGTTATTTTTTTTCCTCTAAAGGAGACCTGTGTGTTCAGCCATTACTTTGCTCGGCGCTGCTCCCAGGCATCTCCGACCCTCGGTGCTGTGGGGAGCCCCACACTTGGGCTCCTCGCCTCTCGCCCTCGCTCCCCGTCCCTCCTCCCCTCTCTCCGCCCCTTCCCCCTTTTCTTTCTCCTCTCTTTCTTCCCCTCTCTCCCGTCTTTCGGCCGCCGTCTCCCCCGCGCCCTCCTCGGGGCGGAGGGAAGCCGTGAAGAAGGGGGAGGGCTTGGTGTCAATTTTTTTGTGCGGCCGCGGCCGTAGCCTGTGGCGGGCGAGCGGGGGGACCCCGGCGCGGCAGAGCCATGGATGGCCCGACGCGGGGCCATGGACTCCGCAAAAAGCGGCGGTCGCGGTCGCAGCGAGACCGGGAGAGGCGCTCCCGGGGCGGGCTGGGAGCTGGCGCGGCCGGCGGCGGCGGGGCCGGCCGGACCCGGGCGCCCTCACTCGCCTCGTCGTCGGGCTCCGACAAGGAAGACAATGGGAAGCCCCCGTCCTCCGCCCCGTCCCGGCCCAGACCCCCGCGGAGGAAGCGGAGAGAGTCCACCTCGGCCGAAGAGGACATCATTGATGGATTTGCCATGACCAGCTTTGTCACTTTTGAAGCGCTGGAGGTAAGGGGGACCCCCTCCCCTCGGGTTCCCTTTATGCACGACCCACTCGGCTGCGCCGGGTTCTCCTGCCTCCCCTGCCACGCTCTGGACTGTCTGTCTGTCTGTCTGGGCTGAGGTCTTATTGTTGGGGGGTGCTGGGGGCGCGGGCAGACAGGCAGCAGGAGGGAATCGCAAAGCCGTGCCTGGTCTCCTCATTTCCTCCTCGCTTGCCTTTTCCCTGCGCCCCCTCCCTGCACCCCCTTCACAGCAGATGGGCAGAAAGAAAGGGGTTCGGGCATCACAACAATGCGCCCCCTCTCCACGGATAGCTCTGCCCCCACTCCTTCCTCCTCTCCCTCCCCAATCATGGCTTCTTGGCTGGTGGAAGTCTCTTTGCTGGGTTTGGGGCTCCTGTGGACGGTTCTCTGTGTGCTTTCTACAGAGCCATATGTCCGTGTGTGTGTGTCTGCATAGTATATACCTTTTCTGGGTGTCCTCGGGACCCAAAACTGATGGGGTTTTGTGGTTTCTTTGCCTCCCCCCCTTTTTTTGGTGAAGCTGGGGAAGGGGGCGTTTTCTCCTGGTTGGGAGAAAGGAGGGAGGAGGGGAGAGAAGAGGGAAGGATGGAATATCTCTGTATTCTGTATGGGGCTGTGTTACGGAAAGGGTTAATTATAATATTATCTATACGCATACATATGCACATGTGTGTCTATACGTGAGCAATTTAGTTAAAGGACAGAAAAAGGTACACCAGGGAAGACTGGTGGGAGGGAAGAATAAAATCCTAGCTGGTGTCTGAAGGGCTTGTCATCAATTGTCCCTCTCCCTTTCCTTTTTTGTGTTTTCTTTTCTTTTCTTTTCTTTTCTTCCTCTTTCTTTTTAAGTGATTGGCTTTGTGTGTGTTTATGTGTGTGTGTCTGTCTTTATTCCTTGGGCACCTGCAGTGTTGATTTCCAAATGCACATTTTCCTGCTGGCTAACAGGCTCCTGGGGTGGGGGAGAAGGGAAGGGGAAGTAGAGGGAGACTGTCCAGGGGTCAGGGGGAAACTATTTTTGCCTGGACTGATCTCCTTTGGTGCTGGCATTGGTCATTGGCCTCTATAAATTTAAACACCTTCTTTCTTCCCCCACCTTCCTGTCTCCACCCCCAGCAACACACACACACACACACACACACACACACACACCTTTGAGATTCTGCACACACACACACGCACACACACACACCTTTGAGATTCTGCGGAGTTGGTCCAGGCTTCTTAAGCACAAAACCAAGGTATGAGTTGGTTTGTGGTCTTTCATGCACCTGATGTGATGGTTTGAGGTTCCTGAAGGAAACTTTTCCCTTTCCTTTTTTTTTTTTTTCTGTTATTATGGTATTGTTTCAGATGGTCAAATGCAAGCTTTGTTAATGATGGCTTAAATCTCACTTACAGTAACTGTACAGGTTTAGATTGCTGGTTCTGTGTGTGTGTTTGGGTGTCAGGTTTAAATATTTTTGAAAGGGAAGCCTCCTGTCAGTGTTGTCCTTTTCTGTTTGAACTGCTTTTGGTTGGGCTTCTGATGGTGATGGTGGCCAGTGATTGGGGTGTAAAGGAAGTGGGGTGGTGGTGGTGGTGGTGGTGGCGGCGGCGGTAATGGTGGTTGTGGTAATGGTAATGGTAATGGTGGTGGCCATGGATTTTGATGTTAGTGATTGAGTCAGTTGCCCTTTGGTTTTAGAACTGGTGCTTTATTGGCTGAAATTTTGAGTGTTGAGGTTCACCCCTTATTAGGATAATTTGAACTGTGGCTTTAACTTTGCCAAGGTGGGTGGTTACTGTACAGCGTAACCTCTTTCTTTCTGTCTCTTTCTCTATCTTTATTTTATTTTTTGAATATATTTTATTTTAAAGATGTGGGGTACAATTCAAGATTAGGTATACAAATGGACATCATCCAGATAAAGTTTGGGCCTCCCTTTAGTCCCCACTTTGCCTGGTTTGAAATCAGGTACGCTTATTGATGTTGTGTTCCTTCCTGCCCCCACCCTGGCAGTATCCCGCCACTGCCAATCCCCTTCTTATAGTATTATGGTAAATGCTGTCTTGCTTTAAAATAGGAATTGAAATGGCAGCATGTTCCTAATAGAAAATGCTGCCTAGAATTTTGTTCACCATTGCTATCTATGATTAGTTTAGGAAAGTACTGTAAGAGCTGGTTACAAGTGGTTCTGCTTTCTCCATTGTTATCCTGGGCTGCTTTGTGGCCCCTTTCAGTAAGCAAGAGGGGCCTCCAGATTCCCATGAACATTTTGTCAAATAAGGGCATATATGACTTATGCAGTTCTTTGTAATTGTTTATTTTTAATAAATAGATGTTTGACTGGGCTTGTGATGTGTATATCTACACATTTTGCTTTTGAGAAAAAATATGCTCATTCTAGTTACTTTTGAGCTTAAAAACTTTTAATATTTAAAGAAGACCAAGTTCAAAATGTGCCATTAATGCCATTCCTTTCTTTGCTCTTGTTAATTTTTCTGCCACTTTTATAGATTCAAAGCCCAAGTTACTTTGGTTCGTTGAATACTATTCTGCCTTCCTATCTAAATATCAAATATGTGTCTATGTGCAGGTATAAAAGGTCTAACTTTTTTCAAAAGTTTGCTTAACATTTCATAGAAAAATATAAACATTTACAAAAGTAGATAGACAGTATAATAAACCTCAGTACAGTCAACACCCAGGTTCAATAACTACCAACTCATATCTCATCTTGCTTTTTCTGTATTCCATCCACTTACTCTCTCTCCCAGATATATGATCTCATCTGTAAATACTCTAAACTACAATGGCTCAGAAATACCCAGAATCTAACCAGAGATCCCACAGTACTCTTGTCACACCTAAATAAATTTATAGCAGTTCCTTAATATCAACTGTCCTGTCGGTGTTTTCATTTTAAGAGGCCCAACTTTCGTAGGAAAGCTGTAAATACACTTCTCAAACTAAAAACACAGTGGAATCTTAAAATTATCACATATGTCTGGTTCTTTGAGTAAAGGTATATATTTGCTCCGTGCTATCACATTGTATTCATACTATGATATGGATGGTTAGAACATGTGTGCAGTGATCATTAAAACCTTCAGTGTTCCACTATATTCAGTTTGGAAAATTTACTGAATGATCACCAAGAAATGTGAGGGCTTATTAGAAAACAGGCAACTAAACTACAAACTTGGACAGAAATATGTGATGTGGGAGTGTTTGTAAATGTTAAAAATTAGTATAGATTCTAAGAGTTATCCTAAATACTCTTATGTGCCTTATGTTTAAAAATGAAAACAATTGTCACCACGTATTATCAAGGCGGCTGCTGCTATGATGTTGTGAAAAGAACCCAGAAATATTGGCTTGCACAGGTAGGTTTATAGCTTATGCCAGTTTAGAGAAATAGTTGCAAAACTGTGGAGTGGCAGACTTTGTGTGTTAATGGACACATTGTTTGACTCTATGATTTTGTTCTGAGTAGCTGATTTTGGACTTACTTTTTTAAAAAGAAGCTCTTAACTCACGCATAATGAAATGTGCTGATATACATAGCTCCAGTCCAACTATGGTTTTACCGACACTGAAGTAAAAGTAATAAACTTGCTAATGAGAACCTGCAATTTTATGTCGATTATTTACTGTTGTTGGATTTTTACTTAAATGATGAAAGCTTTGGGGGTAGTTTGACAAGTCTCACACTTTATTGGCAGTGAAACTGACTGAGGGAGTTTCATATTCTGCAAGGATACTTGTCTTGAGTAATTGTGCCCTGAAGTTCAAGTGCATGATTATGAAGAGTCTCATGATAGAAGATAAGAGGGTAGGTGAGGAGGCTAAAGTTGAACATGGTATTCTTTTCATTATGCAGTTGAGAAATAGAATTACCATTTGGATATGGTATTGTTTATTTGGATATTCTTTGACAGGGTAAAAGCAAGTATCTCCAGATATGATGTCTATTTTTTTTTTTAATAGCTTGTAGCAAACAATATAAATAAGAATTTGGAGTCTTAGTACCATCAGAGTATCCTGATGTGCCAGATAATGTTGGCTTTCTGTTCTTGTGTAGGTTTCTTTCTGTGTAATTTCTATTAGGAAACCATCTGAGCACCATGGCTAACATTTGACTTTGCACGTCTATTATTTTCTCCCTCACTCCTCTTTTGTGCCCCGGGTTCTTAGCATAGTCTCTTGGCATACAACTTACCAAGGGAGGCAAAGGTGAAATTTGCGAAAATAACAGAGAAGAGGTCAATGGAACAGGCTTGTGAAAATGAAGGAAGACTCCTGTAGGCAGAGCAACAAACCAGGACTTCCATGTGGTCTTCATTTCCTGGCCCTGTTTCAGGACTTACCCACACATTAGTACTGCAAGTAGACTGTACAGATTTTGGTGTACTTATAACATGCTATGTTAACAGGCTGTCATTTATTATAGTCAAATCTCACGTATTCAGTTATTTAAAAAACATTAAGTATTTTCCTTATATCAGTTAGAAAATATGGAGTGCTTAATATGTGCAAGGCACTAAGAGTGTAGAGGAACCTAAAACAGTCAGTATCTTGAAGAAATACGTAATTTAGTTGATACATTAAGTCCAGTACCTGTAAAATAATTTTGAAACAGACACGTGAATGCCTCATATCAACTAAGTTCAATAGGCTTTTAGAGACAGGGTAGTGAGATAGGCTGAAGTGTTCAAGAAGGGTTCATGGAAAAGATGTGGCCTAGAAAGTTTAGATGATTTGGATAGATAGGGAATGAATGGGGGACAGGGAAAGCATTCTAAAGGAATAGTGAAGAAGACAGTAATCAGAGGAGTGAGAAAATGCTATGTAGTTAGGACTTGGGGTCAAGGAAGGGCTGGTGGATATGAGTACAAAAGTAAGTAAAGAGTGCTTGTTAGGGGGTCAGGAGACCTGTGGAGACCCACTTACCAGTTTGGCCCTTCTAACTAGTTGTGAGACTTTGGGAAGTTACTTGGTAAAGACATTATTTTCATTATCCATTAGTGGAGAGGTTTAGACTAGAGCAAAAGTTCTTAAACTGGAAGGGAACATAGTTTTGTAGGATGTTCATAAATTGTGCTCCAGACCAAAACAGGGTGATCTACCCTCAAATCGTTTTGGGAACTTGATGGGCTAGACAAAATTGAATGCATGACTTGTTCTGCCAGAATTAAAAGTTTTTATTATGTGAATGTGAATTTTGATTATCAGAGAAGGCAACATGGTGTACTTTATTCCCTAAATTTATTTTAACCACAGAACACTTTTATTCTTTGCATTGTAATCCATAATCCAGTATGGAAAATGCTGGAAAATATTTCAAAAAAGTCCCTGCAAATCTTGGAATTTGGTGATCTCTGAGTCTAGGGTGAGTTGTCTGATAGTAGATGATTTGGAAACCAGACACAGAAACTCGTAGTCCGTGCACGGGAGGCTGTTTCTAACACAGGAGTAGCAAGGGTAGTGTAATAGTGAGGGAGACCAGTCCACTTCTTTTCCTGCTCCACTTTCCTTCCTGATGTCAGCTTTTTTCACTGATTGTTAGCTACCCCACTATGAAGTGAGTATTGAGTGATTCTCATTAAGAGCTCTACAGTGTGATAGTAGCCCAATTCTGATGCTACTAAGCTGCCCTTCAGGCAATATGCTTTATCTTGTCTTGGTCCCTTCTAGTTTTATGTAGTGCTGCTTTTTAGCAACCTGGAAATAGAAGCTTGGATTTTAAAAAAGGAGGTTGACATTGATGTTAAAACAAAGGTTTCAAGTTATCTGCCTTTTGCTTGCTATGTATGAAGTGGTAGTTCAAGAAGGGTCAGAACCTCTTGTCTGCTGTACAAAGCCAGGAAAAGCCGTGGAACTGTGTGTTTCTGTTGCATTTTTCACTTTGTCTTAGAAAGTTCAGCCATGGGACCACAGAGTAAATGGATCAGTTCCAGCATTTGACTTCTGAAAGTTTGCATAGCTTTAGGATCTGAGGAGTTCCTAAGTGATGAGAAAAGTTGGAAAAAAAGGAAGGACGTGAATAGAATGTGGGGTTATGAATTCTAGTATTTCATTGTACAAGGCAGAGCATCACTTAAGGAGTATTTATGTGAGATGAGGCTGAAGGTTGTGTGATATGATGTTTCCATGTGGCTTGTGTTAACTGTGGAGATTAACTACTTCAGCTTTTCTTTTTTGTGGAAGTAGACAGGATATAAATGAATCGGTAAATTTAAAAAATGAATTGCAAAATTAGTGATTGAGCCTTTGATTGTCTCAGGGAATAGTGTTCAGTAGTTCTCACTGTTGAAAAAGGGTTAACAAATGGAACAGTAAATATGATTTAAGGAGTGTTGAGAGTGATAAAGAGATTCTGAGATTCTCCTATACCATACTTCAATATACTGTCAAAAATAAATGGTGATTATTTAGTTTGAAAGAATGTTAGAATTAGGAATAAGGTCCCCAAATGGAGAAAACAATAGTTGAGGCTAGCCGTTAAGGAATAATTTAGGTCTCAAGAGCTGAAAGATTTGGATGCCTTTGAACAAGATGATCTGTAGAACTTCCTGGTGGGAGGGGTGTGTGTGTGTGTGTGTGTGTGTGTGTGTGTGTGTGTGTGTATGTGCATACATGCACGTGTATGTGCGAGCATGCAGAGGGTGAAGGTGTGCATGTGTGTGCATGCAGAGGGTGAAGGATGGTGGGCTATTTTATTTTACCATATCCTATATAGGAGGCATAATATACTAAAAGTAGCCTAATTTTGTAAAAGTGCTTCATGCTATTTTTTTCTCATTAAAAAGCAACTTTTTTTTTCAGGGTTAGGATTAAACTCAATATACTGTAGATTTAGGATAAAAAAAAAAGTTGGTGATGGGATAGAAACTATTAATTTGAGAAAGTTCTGAAAAAATTCAGGTTGATTTGAAATCTAAGGTTATTGAAGTTTAGAAGAGCAATATGGTAATAAGTTTGGTAAAACCTGGAACAGGAGAAGATCAAAAACAATTTGGACATTGTTAGCTGGGACAGAATTGTTTCTGTCATATAATCTGTACCTGTTCCATGAATGTAGACATTTTTCCCCCATAGAAGGGAGGTATAGAATTTAAGGCCGGTGAGATCCTAAGTGTGCCTTCCTCCTTCCAAATTAGAGCTGTGTTCTTCTATCATTTCTTCTAACAAAATTAAAGGGTAAGGGTAGATTGTATTTCCTGGCATGCAGTTAACACATATTATAAGATCCCCCAAAACAAACAAGCAAACAAACAAACAAACAAAAAAGGACTTTAGGCTGTTAGTAACTGAGGGAGGGGGTGGATTTTACATATCCTTACTGCCTCTGCTTGCTTAGAAAGGGACTAGAAAAGTACAGGTTTCTGAGTCTTTGTCCTCCTCAGATTTCTGATTCCATCCATTGTAAGGGGATGCGGAGCTTGAAATCATGTGAATTGCCGCCTTCTTTGAGGGTGTTTATTTACATGTTAGTGTATGTGGCAGTCTCATCTTAGGCTCCAGTTAGACTCCCCACCCACCTGCTGCCTGCCTCCATCCTTCCCTCCTTTCCCCTCACCTTCCTTCTCTCCTTCCTTTACTGA
The DNA here is from genome assembly GCA_963574415.1 of Tarsius wallacei. Lineage (NCBI taxonomy): Eukaryota > Metazoa > Chordata > Mammalia > Primates > Tarsiidae > Tarsius > Tarsius wallacei. The sequence goes on along the minus strand of CAUYQG010207069.1, from coordinate 19,872 downwards.
GATAGAGTTATCACAATTGTGAATGCCATTAATAAAAGTTAGTAGATTTAGGAAGTTGTGAATGAAATGTGGGAACTTTAAGATTCCGAGTTATCATCATCTGAACTTTGACAGTCTGTTTGAGGGACTCTAATATTAGTTCTGTGAGAGTGAATTGCTTGCTGCAGTTTTCTAGGCTGTTACAGCTCACCGTTCTGATTTTCCAGTTCATATCCTAGCCCTAGTTAGTATTTGCCTGAACATACTTTACAGATTACCAACTACATACAAATATTTAAAAAAAGACATTACTGTCATTTTTGGCTTGCCACTATACCTCATGGTACCATACCTCCTTGGTACCTTCAGAGCCCTGGAAAACCCATGTGCAGTACGATGGAGTTGTAAGAGGAGATGGGAAAAGCCCACAGGATGTAAGTAATGGAAAATGGCTAATACAGGTTTGGATTTATTTTTGGCAGAAAGTCTTCAAATTTAAAGTACCGTGTAGTTGCTACTAACTGAGGCACAACCTGCAGAGACAAATTGTGACTCTTGGTTAGGATATGGATGAAATCTGATATTTTCAAGCTGCAGCAAAATTCTGAATCTGAGACTGAGTTTAAGTTATTGCTAGGGTAAGTTCTGGTGATACTTGAGGTATGTCGTTTTCCTTGTTATCCCCTCATCTGCCCTACATTGCAGCACAAAACCCACCTTATTTTAGGATTTTGTAAAGTTTCTGCTGACAGTGATGTTTTAGAACTCAAAAATTGGAATTAAGATACTATAGCCCAGGGGCAACCCCCTTGGATCTCCTTCTGCTCTGGGAACTTTTCTGTCCTACCAATAAATCCTGCTTCCCCCCCACCAAAAAATATTATAGTCCAGTATTACAATTATACCTCAACTGTTATGCTGAAGTAGACTTTTTCTAGGTTTCTTTGTTCAACATGCTTGCTGGCTAAAGGTTGCTGGTTAAAAGTTCAGTAAATAGTTTTTCATAGTTAAAACCTTAAAAGGGGAAACAAAGAGAAAGAAGATGTAGATAGCACATTTTTTTTTTTTTTTTTTTTTTTAGTCAGAGTCTCACTCTGTCGCCCAGACTGGAATGTGGTGGCACGCTCATAGCCACCCCAGCGTCGACCCGCTGGGTTCAGGTGCTCCTTCTGCCCCAACCTTCCAAGGAGCTGGAACTACTGGCATGCGCTACCATGCCTGGCTAATTTTTTGATATATTGTAGAGACGAGGGCTTGCCAAGTTGCCCAGGCTGGTCTTGAACCTGTGGGTTCAGGCAGTTCTCTCGCCTCGGCCTCCCGAAGTGCTGAGATTACAGGCTTGAGCCACTGCGCCTGGCCTAGATAACACATTAATTGGATTTTGGATTATCACTTTCCAGCCACATGATAGAAATTCCAGTGACTTCTGCCTATTCTCTCTGTTCATGTTCAGCTGGCAAAAATAACAAAGGTTCTGGAGTATGCTTTTCAAAGAAATAATTTTATATAATTTAAATGAAATTATACTTCCACTGTAGCAAAAGGGGAGACAAACATTTGGTATTGTGTGTTGCTGCATATTACAAAGTAAGTTTGCTCCGTCATTTGTTATGGTGGTCACTTTGATTACTTTAAAATTACAGTTGAGATTAATGTGCAGAGCTAAATCTTTCAGCGGTATCCTAAAGTTAGTACCTAAACTTTTTCAGAGCAGCCTTTTGATCCATTTCACTCCAGCCTTTACTGGCTGATGTGCTTTCTATGCCATAGGGCATCAGAGGCACAGATGTTGTCTTTAGTGATGTAGTTCTACCTCTCATTTTGCAAATGAAAACACAGCCCAGAGGAGTTAATTGACCTGCTCAGGTTCACACTGGGAGTTAGATGCTCTCACTGTTACCCAGTGAATCTAGGAAACTGTCTGCTTTTCCTAAATTAGTATTTGGGAGTACCAAGGATTGAGAATGTTGGAAGGTTTTTTAAAAAAGTAAAAATCATATTACAAATGTGGATGAGCACTTATGATTGTAAAGCTTCCCATTTTATCTAAGGAATGTTCTGATTTACTCAATATCAAGAACCTTTTAAAAGCATTCTTCTTTCACTCTGCTCTGTCAGTATATCACCCTGAAATTCACTGACCTATCTTGGTAGGTACATTCATCATTTTTAACCTCCCCACTTCACTGTAATAAGGGGTTGAAAGAAAAAAATAAATATTAGGTTGCTTATATGAGGGTTTCTCATCCTTGAATCTCCAGTGGAAAGATAAAATAATTATTTTGATGTAAGATGATCTTAATGTGTCCCACTTAATAATTTAACATAGTTTTTCCAGGATAAAATATTTTCTTCAGTTTAGCAATCCAGGGAACTCAGATCAATTTAACAACATTGGTAGCAGAACATATGAAATGAGTGAACTTGAAGTATGGTTGAGTTGAAGACTCAACCAAACTTTTCTTCTGAGAAATACTCAAAATATTAAATCCACATGACATGTTGGCTAAGGCATCCTGCCTGTTTATTGCTGAACCAGAAAATTTATAACAACTGTTTGTCATGTGTATATATTTATAGCCATTCATATAATGAAAAGAAGTTTTCATGGGATTGTAATAACAGATCAAGATGGATGTAATTAAAACAGAAGCAGATTGACACCCTGAATTAAATGCAAACCATAAACCAGGATACCTGAGCATTGTGCCTTACATGTTTGCTGCAGGGGGCAGTCAGCCAAATATGCAAATAAAAAGACATTGATGAATTTCCCTGGGTGTGTGTGTGGTTGCAGAGAACCCAACTATTTTATTAATCTTTTATCAAGCATTGTTTAGATTTGCAGCTGCGATGGAATGTGTTAATTTGGCAGTCCAAATAACTTAGGACCAGAAAGGGGGAAATAATAAGGGGAAAACATGATTGATATGCTGTCCTGTAAATAACGCATGCTACTGACAGAGAGGCTGAGTAATCTTTAGATCTGTGCTTGATGTCATTAATAGAGTTGTTAAACCAGGATGTTTGAGTTGAACTTCAATCAGGGAGGCTCTGCCTCCCATTTAAAATGCAGGCCTATCTCTGGTTACATTCTGGACTGATATGTTGACAAAATTGGTGTAAATCGAATTTTTTGTAAATTGGATCAAATGCACCAGGGGAATCTTGCTGTGAAAAATATGAGTCCTTTTTATCAAGTATAGTACTCCTTCTCTCTGCAGGGAAGCTTGGATTTTGGTAGAGTGAGTCTCTTTAGATGGGCATTGCTTCCTCTGAGACACTTTTCTGCATGTGTTCCCTGTGCTCCTGGAAGAAAGTGACTGTGAGATTTGCATTTTCTGTTCAGGTTTTATACCTCACTTGGTCTGTGCTTCGAGGAATAATTGGTGGTGATTTGAATAAGCCCGCATCATTCAGATTTCAGAGCTTGGTTTTCAAGTGCTTGCTAAGGAGGGCTCCTGGCTATGAATATGAAATATGATTTCCATATCTGTTCCATTGGGGAGTCCAGGCATGTCATAACCACTTCAGAATCATGATTGTAGAGAGACACCCTAGCTATAATTTTTCTATATGACAGTTCAGTTTTAAAATTGTAAAGATGCCAAAAGCAGAGCTGTATTGTTATTAGGGAAGTCAGTGACATCTGTTATATCTTGTTAACCAGGGGAGGAAAATGCTCTAATCAAAACATCTAATTATGCCCTATGAACTGATGAAATATCCTTTGCTAAATTTTTGGAATTGGCCTTAATGAAAGAAGCTGGTCTGTGTAAGAACTGTGAAGTAAATTTACTCTTTTTATTTTGAAGAATACTTATCCCTAATCACGGTTACATAAGAGTATTTTAATTTTATCAAATTGCTATATGTTAAAAATAGATCTTTTTTAGAATTTGTGCAGGCCAGCGTGAAGTTTTTGTTTTTGTCCTCCCTTTGACTCCCTTAGCATATGAGGCCCCCAGAGGCAGTTTGTGTTTCCAGATGTGAGCCTTGGAGGACATGTGGTAGCTGAGAGCCACCTGGGGAGGGAGCAAATGATAATTGCAGGTGAGAGGCAGGGGGATAATTCAGCCTGTGTGTTGGGAGGTGTGATTTCACACCTGAATGTTGAGACCTGCTGTGTTAGACAGTTGTGTTATTTTAAAATGTTTTATTAGTCTAATATAGAAATGGACCAGATTATTCCAGGTCACCTTTAGCTGAATATGTAAATGTTTTTAAATATTGGAGTATGATGTGATTCCAGAAATTATTCCTGTGTTTAATAGTTTCATATAATATCTGAAAGTTTCAAAAACTGCTTAACTCAGCAAATTTATACTGCTTTTACCTCCCTTGATCACTTTTTAAAACCCGTAAAATTATTTTGGCTATATGACTTTCCACTTTGAATCATTCAAACTTCAAATCCTATCCAGTAAAACCATCCTTTTAGCTATATCTCAAACTCAGAATTAATTTTAATTGCAGCTATTACTTGTTTTCAGAATCACAGATAATGATAATATTAATGATGGTACAGTATTGATAATCTTAATGCAGGGGTATGGATTAGGTCTGAGAAATGTTTTATTTCTTAGCTTTGGGAACATTTCATTGTTCTGCACTGATTTTCCCATAGATTGAGATCTTGAGGCCAGGCTATAGGAGTTTTTGAAGTGTTGACTGTGGCACTATGCACTTCATGTCTTTTGGGGGATCTGGTGGGAAGTTCAAGTACTATTAATGTTTTTTTAGTCTGTTACATACTCTGTAATGGCTTACTGTGTGTCTCTTGGGAGTTTTGACTAGATAGAACCCTAGAAAAGAGAGAACCAGAGTTTTCTCTCTGTATTTCTAATGTATTTTTTCCCCCTATATTCTCTGCCATAATTTAGCCCCTGAACTTTTCCTACATATATCCTTCTGGGGATATTTGAGGCTCTCAGAATTGATACTTTCTTCATTCAGTAATCCATGCATTTTCCACAAAAATACCATGAAAAGAAATTTTTGAAAAGGGAGCTGCTATTTATTGAGTATTTGCTCTGTACCAAGCATTGTGCTACCAAGTTTGTATTCATTATCCCAAAGAACTGCACCATTAAAAAAAAGTCTTTATTCTGTAGTTGAAAAACTAAAACTCAGAGAGGTTAAGTCTACTTGCCCATGATCAGTACAAGAGAGGCAGGAAATGCAGCTGTTTCTGCCTCACTTGAAAGCTTGGGCTCCTCACTCTTATATGCTCTTCTTTTTAACAGAGATACATTTTGTGAGTGAGTTTCTGGTAGGCCACATTTGTACCTTAATGCTGCTGAAAATGGTCATGGTTACAAAGGATTTTCTAGATACAATAATAGGATTTTAGGGAGGAGGGAGTGCCTTACCATCTTTTGGAAAGTCTTTTTATTTTCTTTTTAAAAACTGGAGTTTATAGTTGACTGTCACTGACACAGTATATCTGTAACATATTTCTTGTGTTTTTTTCTGTCTCTGTGTCCCTTTTACTTTCTCCCTGTATCTCCCTGTATTAAAATCTGACCTTGTCCCAGGTCATATTACTCAGGTAGATTTTAAGCCTTTGTCAAAGGCAGAGGTTCAGTCTCATAATATAGAGGGTGTGTGTCAGTCTCTCTTCTGAACCCATGCACATATGTCTCTCACTAAATTCTTAAAGCAGCCCCCTGGAACACAAGTGTAAAATTAGAGTAGGAACTGGTACCTTCTAACAGTTACTGTGCACATAAGCTTATATTCTACGATAGATTCCTAAGTATTTTGTCTTGTCTGCTTTTAAACTATTCTAGGAAGTGGCTCTTCTCTTGGGAATCTAGTCCACAATAAAAGAGACCTTAATGCTAGCGCTAGGGTTTTTTCTCTTCTTCTTTTTTCCCTTAAAATTAATAAGAACTATATTCTTTCTGGTAATGCTCATTGCTTTTCTTGATGTCTGTATCTTGAAGATACTTGGTAACAGTACATTTTTTTTTCCTCTCTCACTGTTTCCGTTCATTCTAAGCATATTTGCAAATTGTATTCCCCCATTTTTAACCCCATCCTATTTGAGGCTTGTTTATGCTGCAAGGAGTGTGCTAATGAATGTGACTGTTAGATTTGCTTCTTATGGAATTCCCAACTGCATTTAGAGTACTGTCTATTCTTGAGAAACCCTTTTCTCATCTCTCCTGGACTGAGATGGGTCTCCACATAGTTCATCCTCCAGGACTTCAGGAAGCGGGGTAATATAAAGTCACACACAGTACTCTCACTGTGCCTGAATTTTCAAAAGATTTCTAGGTGAATATGAAGATTATATTCACTTGTCTGAAGAGTCTCTCTCTTTTTTAAGAGAGGTGGCAGTTTCTTCTTGGAACCACCACAGTAGAGTTTTGTCTTTACAGATTGTAATTGTTGGGGAGACCCAAGTCAAAGCGTATTATTTGAAATTTAAATGTAACTATACAAATTTGGTGTAATAGGAACCACAACTTTAAGTCAAGGACGTGAAGGTGATCTCTTATGCTTTGATTTTAAGCATTTGTAAAATATGAATTCTATATTACCCCTAGGGTGTGTCTCAGATTGTAAACTCTTAGATAGGAACACGTATTTTTAAGTTTTCCTTGTTAGATAAGAACTGTGTGTTTTTAACTTTTCCTCCTGTCCTTGCCTCTCTGATGGTTTGTTATGTCCCTGTTGTCAAGTTTTCAATTAAAGAATCATAGTGTGAAGATAGGCTGGCAGGGACAGGTGTCAGTTTCACTTCAGGGCAGTGGGTGTCTTCTACTTACTGTTTACAGAGGAACTTTAGCATTCTTGTTGTAGATTTTCACATCTGCCCCTATTCTAGCTGTATTCCTATTTCATTTAATATGGTATACCTGGGATTAGGGACAGAAATATGAATGCTCAGCCTGATTTGGAAATTATATTGTTGAAATTCAGCCCATATGGCCATTGTAAAATGGTTACTACTGCATATAATTGCCTTTCCAATGATGTGCTTAGTCATTGCTTCCATCTTCCAAGAAGCACTCCTGTAGCATGCTGACAGCAATGGCGTCATTAGAAAGCATATGGACATGCAAAGGCATTTAATTGTGTTTTGCTTAAAGATAACATTGTTAGAGGATGAGTCACCTCTAACCCATCCTTGCTTTAATCAATCTGTGACTCTTGCTTAGTCCAGCACTGCTAGAATGGATAATAGAGATTTGCAAAAGTCCTATTTACTTGTTTGCTGAATATATTTCATATTTTCCCTGCAATTGGGGGAAGGTCCTTTAGTTGTATGTAAGTTCCCATTACAGCATTGCAGCCAGTTAGCTTCTCAGGAGTTCTTCCAACTGTTCATGTCCTGTGACACTTGAGTCTGCACAGGAGTAATGCTAGAATACTCCCTCAACCTTTGTTTTCCTGAATGTAAGCCCAAAGCAGGCTTAGCCAGAGATTGTTTTCTTTGGGGATCATTTAGATGTAAAAATAGAGACTAACTGGAGTCAGGAAACTATCAAGTGGCTACCAGGTTGCCTAAATTTATATCCTCCCTTGTATAGCATCTAACTCCACGTGGGTCTCAAGTCTACCACCCCTTTCCCTTTCTTCTATTAGAAACAGTAAGATTATTGTAGCCTAGAGGCTTAGTAGCAGATCCCAAAGACCTAGGAACTATGTGACAGGGCATGGAAAGAAATGTCCCCCCACTCCCACCCTGTGTTATTGACTGTTGTTGTTGTTGTTGTTTTGTTTGGGGCCATCAAGAAAGGTTCACTCTCTGATTGTAGGTATTTTAGGGAAGCAACTTTTGTGGGACATGATATGCCTTGAATTTTCAGGATCATTTTTGCAGCTTTCGGTGAATAATAAGTGAAATCACAGAATGGAACATCATTCATCAACTTTAACATTTCTCTTTGGCGTTTAACAGAAATAATGTGGAGTTGGAGACTTACAGAGTGATAAGGGACTTTGGAGATCCTCTTTGGTGCTTTTGGGTACCTCAGAGGACACTTGAGTCATTTGAAAGGAGGTTTTGACTTCATTCAGCCAGAAGTACTCCACTTTTACTTGTTTTATATATTAGGGCAAGATTCTCTTTGGGAAGAAAAAGATACTTGGATTCTTTTGTTTATTCTTTTATTCAAAATATTTGTTGACAGCTTCTATGTGCCAGGTTCAGGAAATACAGTAGTAAATAAGAGAAATAGATATCTGCTCTAATGGAATTTATATTGTAGCAAGAGGATGGGGACATACTGTGAATAAATAAATACATAATTATGTTGGGAGGTGACAGGGGATTTATAAAGCAGGATAAAGGGATAGAAAGAACCTAGTTCAGCAGGTCCTAGAATAACATTGCTTTGTTTCATTATAACATTAATGAGAAAAAAATCAATTTCGGGCCAGGGCAACTGTCTTTGTAGAGTTTGCACCTTCTCCCCATGTATGGTAATATTGGTTCTGTTATATGTACTTTCGCAATATTGATGATATTAAGTGAGAACTTACTGTATATGTATGCTTGTGTGCTATTTTATAGAGGGTGGTTTTCAGGTAAGGCTTCTCTGAGGAGGTAATATTTTATTAGAAACCTGAAAGGAAGTGAGGAAGCAAGAAATGTGGATAGCCAGGAGAAGGAGAGAGAAAAACAAGTGTGAAGCCTTTAAGGAATGAGTGGCTTGGTGTGTGAGCAACTGTAGGAGGCCATAGCCACTGGAATGGAGCCACTGCAGAGAAGGAGGCAGAGATAGGGGTAGGGCTGCAAGAACTTTGACTGAGTGATGACAGAAGTTTAAAAACAGCTGAAAACAACTGTCCAAAGCCCTCATTTCCCAGCTGAAAAAGTGTTTTTGAATTTCCCCAAGGTCACCCAGCTGATGTTCAAACAAGACCAGATCTAGAACTCTCGTGTTATATTCTTTTGTGGTAGATTCTCATTGTACCTTTTGCCACCACTCCAGGCCTTAGGGTGCCTGGAGCATCTTTTTGGAGACTAGAAGATTGTGTCTCCTTTCCTGTTAATGAGTATGGTTCTCCCAAGATATATGCTTCAAGAGTATACAGGATTCCAATGCCCAGTCGCCACAAATTGGGAAACAGTTTTGTTCTTTAGTGTCAGAATTGCTTGTGACATTTGTTGTACCCAGAACTTTACACGTGTTCTCACATTTAACCCTCACAACAACCCCGTGTGATAGGTAACATCTTTCTTATTTTAGAGATGAGGAAACTGAGGTTCAGAGAAGTTAAGTAACTTCCCCTTCGTCATGTAGATAGGAAGTTGCAGAGCCAGGATTTAAACCGAGACTGTCTGAATCCAAGGCCTGCACTGCCTCCCTAATGAAGAGGTGGGGCTGGACTTGTGTGCTTTCATTGGAATATTTTCCCCTCACTTCTATTTTAAAATGGCTCTAGAACTGAGCCCCGGCACTGTCTTATCACAACCCACTTCCGTGACTCCAAATGTTTGTTTATGTAGAGGATTTTAAAGCCAGTCTGGCTCAGACCTGGCAACTCTGCTGATTTTAGGTGTATTGCTGGATAAGCAATACCTTTGGTCTTTCTGAGTTGGGTTTGACTAGAGCATTTTTCTCAAAACCTGTACTGTGAAGTGTATTACAGAATGCAGGCCAACGTTTTCAAGTTAGCCGACTTAATTAAAATGGTCTTGTTTTTTTCCCTTGGTGAAGCAAAAGCTCCAGACACCATCAGTGCCTATGATCTGTAGGAATGTAAAATCATCTTTTTAGTACTAGTGCTTTTGAGGACCCAAGCTCTGTGAGCCTGCTTTAAAATATATTTGTGTAAAATGTGTATATGACTATGAAATATTTATATGGAATAGTATAAAGCATTGCATAACCAATACCTGTGTACCTACTACCAACTTCAACAAACCTTAGCATTTTACCGTACTTTTATTAAAATTGTAAGTTATTTTTAGTATATATGGTTGAAGGAAAAACACAGTCAACAGTAAGCTTTAGAGCTGGGGATTCTCAAACCTGGCTAAAATTAGAACACCCTGGGGGGATATCCTGGGGAGCTTTAAAAAAAGTCCCCATGTCCATGAGAAGGTGGAGAAAGCCCCCATCTCTATCATCAGAACATTTAAAAACTCCTCAGGAGATTCTGTTGTGCTGTCTGGGTAGAGACCCAGTGTTTGGAGGGCATGTCAGTTTTTCTTCACAAGGTTCTCTCTGTTGCCTGGTACCCAGCCATGTGCAGATAGTGAATGGTGTTCCCGGCCTTTAGTTTTCGATTTCTGTATGCACTTTTTTTAGTGTGATTTTGCTTTCTGATTTTCTAGGGATATAATGTCCTGAGGAGCTCCTCCCCAGGGACTGTCTCCCCTCTCAGATCACCATATGAGACAAACTGGAGATATGTTTACTATTTGTTGCAAAGCATCAGGTACTCAGAGACCAGGAGTGAGGGTACTGAGGAATTCAAAAGTATTGAGACCTACTGTTAGTTGAAAGTGTTTGGGGTAAGTGAAAGTTATAGTTACCTGGAAGTCAATGGGAACTCCTGTTTTCATTTAGAGACCTGGAGTCACACACATCCTTACAGGAAGGCTCTAAGTTGTGGAATGGCAATTGAGGGCCTTTTTGCCCTGGGACACAGCTATGTCAGTGAAATTGATACCTGGTAAGATTACAGATAAGATGTTCTCTGCAAAACAGAATGGTCAGTTCTCAGTGGATACATCTGTGATGTGATGTAAGTGCTTTCAACTATGAATTGTGTGAGGCATAGTCATCTGTGGGCCTGCTTGTAGCACCTTCATCGCTTTCATCCATTTAACAAATAGCTACTGAGTTTCTTCTCTGTGCTAAGCTCTGTTGTAGGCACTGGGGCTAAACTAACACACTTTATGTAGTGAGCTAAACAAAGCCCCTGCTCTCAAGGAATGACATTCTGGGAATAGGTAGGTGGTGTTACATTCTGGTATCACATTGTTTTTTGGAATGCCTAACATAGAAAAAGCTGTGGTGAAACTAATCCTCCTTTAGAAAAGCTCTAGTGGGGGGAACCATTTGGTAGGTAGGAAAGTGCTTTTATCTAATTTGGCTTAAATTATTTTTATTCTTAGAATTTCAATTACAAATACTAAAATCGATGTATTTCTTTAAGAGAAAGTTGAATGCTGAAACATTAAAGTTTGCAGGGACTTCTGGAATCTGTTAGATTTCATTTTATAGTTAGCATCTTAACATGATGAGAATGATGTACAGCTAAGATTCAGGTGTAGGGAAGATGCTGAAGAAATGATGATACCTGATTTTATTTCTGCTTGAAGTGGAATTCCCTAACCCATTCGTGTGCTCATACATGTGAGGATGGCAGAATATGAAAGTTTATTTCTTTTTTGTTTTTGAGTTGAGTCTCACTCCGTCACCCAGGCTGGAGTGCAGTAGCATGCTCATGGTCACCCCAGCATTGACTTGCTGGTCTCTGACGATCCTACCACATCAGCCTTCCAAGCAGCTGGAACTACAGGTGCGCGCTACCACGCCCAGCTTTTTTTTTTTTTTTTTTTTAATTGTAGAAATGAGGTCTTGTCAAGTTGCCCAGGCTGTTCTTGAACCCGTGGGCTCAGGCAGTCCTCTCACCTCGGCCTCCCAAAGTGCTGGGATTATAGGCTTGAGCCACCCGGCCAGACCCTGAAAGTTTATTTCTAGGGCACTCTATTGGGCAAGGCTATCAGGTTACCTTCTCTGGAAAGACTTAATCAGAAGTGAAGCTTAAATCTGTTAGAGTTATCCACAGTAGTCAGGGGAATTGGGCACTGATGAATACCATTGGACCACTGAATAGATGGAATGCCTTAGAAGTGATGTTTGGAGTTAGTCAATAAAGTGGATCTTGAGAAGAAAGTGGAAAAATTTAGGGGAAAATTACTGAAAAAGAAATTTTAAAGCTTTTGGATTAGATGGAAGAAGAAAACAGTGATTGATATGATTTCCTTTCTGGATCATTATCTTCATCAGACATTACTGTTGACTAAAGAGGAAAAAAATTTTCCAGAATGTAAAGTACTCTTTATACCTGTGAGCTCTTAGAAATAATAATTGTTTTAAAAGCAAGAATATATTGTTTTTATCAGCTTATTGGATTCCTAAAGTAGATTTTGACTTCAAGGTATGAGAAAGTGGGGAAATGAGTTTTTGTTGTTGTTGTTATCAAAGGCATGAAAACATTCTTCTTCTAGTTTAGGCTTTCCTAGTCCTTGCAATCCTTGGGAACTATGTGTGCTGACAAATAAAAAATCTAGTACTTGTGTCTCTGCCCAGATTGAAAGGTTTGGGAATAAGAGCATGCGTTCATGAATGTGAAGATTGTACCAAAACTTACGTAGAGGGATACAAGATCTTTTTATTTCCCTTTAGATTAGGGTACAGAAGTACTTAATTGTTCTTCAGCTATAAAACTGTATTGATGTGCCGATGATAATACTAATGAGAATAAGTATGTGGAGCAGAGTGGCTCATGCTTGTAGTCCTAGCACTTTCGGCGGCTGAGCCCAAGTTGCTTGAGCTCAGGAGTTCCCGAACAGTCTAGGAAACAGAGACCTCATCTTTACAAAAAAACCTCAAAACAACAACAACAACAACAACAAAACACACACACACACACACACAAATTAGCTGGACTTGTTGGCAAGCACCTATAGTCCTAGCTACTGGAAAGACTGAGATGGATCACCTGAGCCCAGGAGGTCCAGACTGTGTTGATCCATGATCCTGCCACTACACTCCAGCCTGGGTTAAAGAATGAGATTCCGACTTAAAAAAAAATTATTAATAATGAGAACAAGCATTTATTGAGTGTTTGGTAGTCTAATTGCTTAAACCAGCTCATGAGTCCTTACACGGTGGTCCCATGAGATAAGTACTGTTATGATCTTTATTTTATAAGAGAGGAAACTGGCATGGAGTTTACACCCAAGGTCAAGTGTGTCAGTGGTGGAACCCATACATTCTGGTTCCAGAGCCTCACTTGAGCTACTACATAGTGGAACTAAATAAATGCTTCTTCAGAGTTTTTGTTCTGGTGTTGTTTTACTGGGACTTTCACCCCTTTTCCTACCCTGCCCTACCCACCCATCTCCACTTTACCTATGGGTGTTTTTAGAGGCAATAAATGCAGCTTAGGCTGGCACTTTATTATAGATAAGAAAATAGAGATCTAGAAATTTGTGTTTATATAATTGTTCTATATGACCTAGTAGGATAGAATGTGGGGAACCCAGGTTCCTAATATATAGGTCACTGCTTTTCCCATTGCACTGTATTGCTTCCATTAAAAATATTTTAAACATTTAACAGAACTAAAATTTATAAACTTAATTTGTGTCACCCATACTCTCGTGGATGAACTAGATTAAAGTAGTTAGGCAGTGGGAGAAAATTTTGCCCTAGGGAGGAATGTGATAGGCATTTTAGAAACGTAACATTTGCCCCTGGGATTATCTAACCTACTCCTGAGGATGTCTTTCTAATCTTTGGTAGGGTTATTTAAAAAATGAGGGGAGAAAGTATTTAGAGGAAGCACAAGAGGCATTCTTAGACTTGAGTTTTGCATGATCCATGGGTTTACGGAAGGACTTTTTTTTTCTTCCCATTTAGGCCCTTTTTACTTTAGCTATTGTCTGGCAAATAATATTTTAAAAGAGGGTAGAAAGAACCACTTTGATTCTTGGTGTTTTAGAGCCTCCTGTATTCTAGTTTTTTGTTTTGTTTGTTTTTTCTTTTGGTTCTGTGATTCTTTTTGTTGTAACCTCTTTCCTTGGCTAACACTTTGTTTAAAAACAAATACTGTGGTATTCTAAAACAAATTATCCAGCAGGCTTCCCAATTGTGCTCTCAGATAAAAGACCCCAGGGTAGTCTTCTTTCTACCTTTGAATTTTGGTTGCCTATACATGCCTTGAGAGCAAATTTCAGTTTACTGTGAAGCTTCCAATTCAGATTAATGTGGTTATTTAAAACTAGAATATACATTTGAAAGAGGACATGTGGATTGGAGTTAACCTTTCAAAGGGCTCTAATGGGACTCTGGAATGTAATGAGTAGAGTTTTGTCTGGGGTTAGAAACTGTGGGTGCCAGTTTGTCTTTGAGTTTTTAGCTGAATGACTTTGGTCCTGTCATTAAACTTCTGGAAATCTAAACTTTTGAGAACACAATAGCAATAATGAAAATAAAGAATGGCTCCCATACTGTGCTTTGAAAAAGCACAAGTTCAGATTTTTACCAATGTCCCAGGAACCCACTTGGCCACAGACAAGTAATTGATTTTACAGTTTTTATTCCTAAATTTACAGAATGGGCTTCCCAGTAGGAGTTAAAATAGAGATTGTAATATATCAGCTTCCGTTTTTTGGGAGTGGGGGATGTTATAATTGTGAGAAAAATATTCATGAAAGCCTTGGCCAAGTATTTTTTGTATTTGGTGAGAGAACCCTTTTTCAGTTGTTAAACCTTCTGCAAAACTTTTCTAGTTAAACTTTTTGTCACCCATATTGGGTATGAAGAATCTGGAGTAGATATTTCAGACTGCTACAAATTACAAATTCTTGCCTTGTGCAGTGGTTTCCAAACCCAGTTAGTTGCACATCACCACAGGGTAGCTTGTTAAGCATGCAGATTCCTGGACCCCATTTCTGACCATTAAAAGTTAATCCCCGCTGTGTGACTTTAGAACGTTTGTTTTTTAATCACTATTTTAGAAAAAATTTTGAGTTTTTTTTTTTTTTGCTACCTGACTTTTATGAAAATAGAACATTCATGCATATTTGGTTTAGAAATCTCATTTATTTTGAAATAGAACACATCCTGAAAAATAGTGTACTGCTCAATGAATTATCACAAAGTATACACCCAAGTAGCTAGTATCCAAATAAAGAAATAGAACATTGTCAAAAAATTTGGTGTTTATTAAATTTCTCAAGTTCCTCTTCCACTCCTCCTTCTCAAATCCCAAGAAATTAGAGCTATAAATAAAGGTTGATTCAACTATATAATAAGGTACAAGTGAAAAAAAGATTTTTTTTTTTTTTTTGAGTTGGAGTCTCACTCAGTTGCCCAGACTGGAGTGCAGTGGCCGCTCCCGGCCACCGCAGCCTCGACCTGCTGTGCTCCGGCGATCCTTCCACCTCAGCCTTCCAAGTAGCTGGAACTACAGGCACGCGCTACCACGCCTGGCTAATTTTTTGATTGATTGTAGAGATGAGGTCTTGCCAAGTTGCCCAGGCAGGTCTCGAACCCGCGGGCTCAGGCAGTCCGCTCACCTCAGCCTCCCCAAGTGAGGGATTACAGGCTGAGGCACTGAGCCCGGCTGAATTTTTTTTTTTTTTTTTTTTTTTTTACTTAGTGCTTCTTACTTATGTTTCTGTAAGTTTCTGGTGATGTTAATTTGTATGTTTATGTTTTGAGTCTGTCTTAAATCAATTTATAACAGTGATTGTCTAATAATATTTACAGCATATATCAAGATTAGGCTTTAAGATTTATTTTTTTCTGAAATCCTATTCATTGAAAATATTCTCATGATGGTTTGGAAAACTATATAGAGACAGATGACCAGCCCTGGCAGTTATGACTCTAGTAAACCAATGAGTCTTGTCATTACTGACAAAGTAACTTGGTAAACATGTGTCAGTAGCCAAGTATCTTTATCCATCCAGTACATGGTGAAAGATGATTTCTTGGTTAACAAAAATAAAAGAAGTTCCTCCTTACTCTCTATATATCCCGGATCTCTCTTTCATTCCATTCCATTCTGTTGCATTCAGAGCATTTAAAAAGCCAAAGGTAAAGTTTCCCTGAGGGCTTTTCTTTTCCTTTTTTCAACTGAAGAATCATTAGATTCTTAGTTGGAGAAGTCCTAGGTGTATATATCAGTAAGCTTGCCTGTGTTCTTTGGAAAGAGATGCTTATGGTAAAGGGACCTGGAGCAAACCCTGCACTTCAGCTGTGTACAAGTGAAGGGAGAGAGCTGTCCATGGCCACCTGCCAGCAGCTTCACATCGGCACTGCACTGGCAGGCATGTGGACTCTGTGGATATAAGAGTTGCTCTCCTTCCGTACTCCCCTCACACTCCCTCATCTTGATGATCTCTGCGATCTACTAAACAGGTGACAAGACTCCAATCACCCTGACTGAATGGCTTTCCATCTTCCCAAAAGTACACCAGAGGCTTGTTTTGTTACAGTACATTGATTAAATAAATATTCCTATGTGCACAAAGGAACTGAAATCTGTTATGGCACTCTGCAGTCCTCTATCCATTAGTAGCAGAGAAACTACTGCCAGTTTTCTCCCCTCGGTCCCTCCTCCCCAACACAGATTCTCAACGGTACCAGTAACAGATAAATTAACTGACCTCTGCTTTCAGACAGGTGTGAAACAGGAGGGGTAGTCATGCTCTTTGGTGAGGCATGTCATTGGGGCATTGCCCAAGTGTATGGATAATAGAGCCTGAGTGATTCAGATTAGAGATTCTTGCTTTGGGGTTGTCTCTCCCCTTCAATTCTTAGCAGAAGTGGACTCAGGAAGCTCTTTCATATTAGCTTGCCTTTCTTTTATAGGGAGGGGTGCTTCTGTCTTTGAAGTAATTCTGTGTGTCTGCTGTCAGACATGGGAGCCACAAAGCCTCTGTGAGACTTGGTCCCGCAAGTTCCTTTCAAATGGTGGTGGTGGGAGAGGCCTTCACCATTTGGGCAGATAGCAATAGAGGTCAGTGGGAGGTCCTCCCAAAAGACACACCTGGTGGAATGATAGGAATTCTAGCCTTGGTGGTGCTGACTGGTTTCTTTCTTGGGGAATGGCATTGTAGGGCTGCTTACTAGGAATATGTAGATTAAAGAAAAAAATTACTGATTTAGAAAGTGTTTTTTGTTATCCTTTACGCCTCAGTCTTAGGAGATGCTTTATACACCAGTTATGAAGTGACCAATACTTTCCTTTCAGACTGGGCATTTTAGAAAGGGGTCACAGACAGGGAAGGGAGGAGAGATGAAAGAAGGAGAAAGAATGACAGTGGAATATAGGAAATTAGGGTTGTGGAGAAGACACTATGAACATCATTTTGGTGTGAAGGAAGTGGCATTCAGAGAGAAGTGTGACTGAAGTGAGATGTCGAAATGTTAGCAACCCCTAACATCTGCCACTAAGGAGGGGACTCCTTTGACAGAAATGAGATGAGTGCCCTGAGTAGCTGTGGCGTTAAAAAAATTGCAAGGAACCTTGTAGCTGTGTGAATGGCACAGACACGTAAGTATGGAAAACTGTTGGAACAGGTAGAGTGAAATCTCTTAGTGTGTGTCTCTTCCAACTGACTGTGGGTAATTAGTTGGAAATGACATTAACCTGAGCTTAATTGTAATTTTGCATAGTAACAACATACCAGCTGTTCACTGTATTCTTTCCTGGTGGTATGATTTTATTATTATTTTTTTGCTATCTTTTAGACTATAATTTTCTGTTGTTTTCCTTTAACCCCTCCTGGCTACCATGTCCACAGCCCCCACAGTTTAGCAGTAAAGCCATTTCTGTTGCTAAGGGCTTGGGATGCTCTTGGTTTTGATAATCACTTGGATCTTTAAAAGGCCACATTGGAAAGTCACTGAGATAAGCATGGATGATTGGAAACCTTGTTGTGTTTTAGGCTCTTCCACAAGAGCCTAAGAGATTTTAGCTTATTACATAAATAATATGGATAATTCCAAGCCTATCAAAGGTGCTCAAAATATCAAGTGAACAAGCTGAACGAGAAGTTAATTACTGAACAGTGATTGCTCTGATATAACCAATTATTGGATCATTAAATGTTTATTACCTTTTATATGCTCCTTTCCCCCATAAGGGCAGTTTCTTTTTTAAGTCATTAAAACAAAAATGGGATCTTAAAAAAATTCTGTTTAAAAATTTTCCATGAGACTGAAGTATTAAAAGGGTCTTGTGTGATCTGACAGCTGAATAGCCTATTTTTCTTTGGTCTGTTGAATTAGTAATTAATGAAATGTATTGCCTGAGCAGAGAAAATAAGATTCGTTTTGCTTAGGAAGAAAACAAAAGCAAAACATTAACCCACAAATGCAGGTTAATAATAAAATGCAATATAAGAAGTTGAAAAAAACCATGAATTTCCTTGAATGATAAGATGCCTAATGGTAACACTCATTTAGTTAATTTAGTCATCACTTTCTAGAGCACACCAACATTATGTTTGGTTATGGAAAGGAATGGGGTTATGTAAATGCAGAAGAGACAAGGAGCCCTGTCCTTAAGGAGATGCTTTAGTAACCTGTATTGAAATTTAGAAATTGTAGTGTTAATAGGCACAGGTACATTTATGTGGAGGAGGGGTGGTAACGAAGAGAGTAATTCTAGAAGCGGAGGCATCCTGTGGATTAAGAGCAGGGGGAGCTTGCTTTTGGAGGTCATGGTGTCCCTTGGATTATGAGTAGGTTCTCTGGAGCCAAATTACTTGGATTCAGAGCCCAGCTTTGCCACTTACTAGCTGTGTGACCTTTTACCTCAGTTTCCTTATCTACAAAATGAAATAATAATATGCCTCTCTCTTAGAGTTGTGAGGATTAAATGAGTTATTCTATGTAAAGTGCCTATGACAGTGTATAGCTCATAATGGACATTATAATCTAAGGTTGTGGTTGTGCCATTTTTGTGGGATAATGCAATAGATTTTTTTCTTAGGGGAGTTGGTATTTGAATGATGAGCAGCAGAAAGATGATTCAAGCATTTCTTTTATGTAACCACACACTTAATTTATAAAGCCTAATGTGTGCTTATATAGCACCAGTACTGTTCTTTACTTGAGGTGTGTTTGAAGCCTGGGTTGTAGGTAAGTTAGACCATAGAGAGTGGAAACTTTTAAATCTTTAAATTTTATTTTAGGTTCTTAGTTTAAAAAGTTGTATTTTTAAAGAAATGTGTTGTAAATAAATTTTTAAAATGTTTTCTGTAGTTTCTAGCAGTGGTGGAACTTGTTTATTCCTGAGTTTCCAGATCAGACAGTTGAATTTAGGGAAAGTCTATAATAATGATGATAATAATGAACAGTAGTTGAACACTTACTGTGTTCTAGGTGCTTCTAGTTGTCGTAACTCTGTGGACAATAATTCTGAGGTTGCGCCTCTTATTATTCTCATTTTATAGGTGAGGAAACTGAGGCACTGAGATGTTCTCAGTGTTCTCACCTGTGTGAAGTCAATCAGCAGTGTAGGTCTAGAGCCTAAGCTCTTAATCGCATTTGCATAAGCGATTTCATTTTTGATTTGTGTGTTTTACAATAACCCTTTGAAAAAGGTCGACTAACTACTTATCTCCATTTTATAGGAAGAGAGAAGGAAGTGTGGTGTATGATAAACTGAGAGGGCATCAAAGTGAGCTTTATTTGAACTGAAAATTTTGGGGTGGCTATTTTATGTTCTTTTATTACTACAAGCAAGACTTTTGGGCTTCAGGATCTATAAAATGCACCACAGACTCTCACAGAGTTTAGGGTTTAGAGGAAACGTGGAGTCTGTAAACTGTGAAATTCTTGTGTAGTTTTGAGTGAGCCCTGTGTGAGAATCTTGGACCCACTATTTACCACCTTACTTAAACTTTTCTGAGCATGTTTTATTATTTGTTATATGTAGCTGTAGTTTTACCTCTCCTCAGGGTTGTTTTGAAAATAATGCTTCTAAAGGACCTGAGAGATACTATTGCCTCTCAACCAGCAGTTGGTAGGATTCTTTTTTTTTTTTTTTTTGAGTTGGAATCTCACTCTGTCACCCAGACTGGAGTGCAGTGGCCGCTCCCGGCCACCGCAGCCTCGACCTGCTGGGCTCCGGCGATCCTTCCGCCTCAGCCTTCCAAGTAGCTGGAACTACAGG
>CAUYQG010207062.1:0-17721 GCA_963574415.1 Tarsius wallacei | reverse complement strand
AAAAAAATTAGCCGGGCGTGGTAGCGTGCGCCTGTAATTCCAGCTACTCGGAAGGCTGAGGCGGAAGGATCGCCGGAGCCCAGCAGGTCGAGGCTGCGGTGGCCGAGAGCGGCTACTGCACTCTAGTCTGGGCGACAGAGTGAGACGCCAACTCAAAAAAAAAAAAAAAAAATTGTCTAGATGAGTAGTATCTCTGAGGACACAAAGAAGGCGGGAAGTGCTGGACATTCCATGCTGGAATTCTAAGATGGCCCTAGGATCTACCTCTGCCTCAGGGGTTACTCCTGTGGTTATGCTAGGATACGCTGCAAGAGTGATTTTGCAGATGTAAATCGTTAGTAACCAGTTGACTTAAAGATAGGAAACTATTCAGGAGGACCTGATCTAATCACATGGGCCTTGTAAGAGCAGAGTTTTCTCCAGCTGGAGGCAGAAGAGGCAATCAGAGAGATCTGAAGCCCGAGAATGACTCAACCCACAATTACTGGCTTTGAGGATTCAGCAAGGGGTCCATGAGCCAAAGGATGCAGGTAGTTTCTAGATATCCAAAAAGGAAATGGGATCTCAGTCCTACATCCACAAGGAACTGAATTTTACCAATAAGCAGAGTAACAGATTCTTCACCAAGGTCTCCAGATGAGAGTCTGGCACTGCTGACACCTTGAGTTTGGCTTTCTGATACTCCATGCAGAAAATCTAGCCAGCCCCACTCAGACTTCTGACCTGCTGTACTATGAGATAACACAAGAGTGGTGTTTTAAACCGTTATATTTGGGGGTAATTTGTTATGCACAATAGAAAACAAATACAATAGGTAATATAGGGCTTGAACTTGTAATGCAATTTTATACATTTCCTGATATATATATATATATATATATTTGAATTGGGGTCTCACTCTGTCGCTCAGGCTGGAGTGTAGTGGCACTATCACAACTCACCACAGCCTCAACCTCCTGGGCTCAGGTGATCCTTCCACCTCAGTTTCCCAAGTAGCTGGGGCTACAGGCACACACCACTATTCCTGACTAATTTGGGTTTTTTTGGATTTTTTTGTAGAGATGTGATGTCTGTGTTGCCTAGGCTGGTCTTGAACTCCTGGGCCCGAACAATCCTCCCACTTCGGCCTCCCAAAGTTCTGAGACTACAGACTTGAGCCACTGTGCTTGGCTTCCTGCTATTCTTGCTAAAGCTGCAAATCAGCAAAGGAGGTTGAACACTCATCTTAGCATGTGTGGTCATTGCACGGGCCAGCAGTGCCCTCAGTTTATGGTACCTCACTTTCATCCATCAGTTTCCCAACTGCAGATAGGAGCAGTTCAAGGAAAGGAAAGTCTAACTCCCCATTGCTGATGTTTTTTCTTTGTTTGTTTTGTTTTGTTTTTTAAGTTGGGGTTTTACTCTGTCGCCCAGGCTGGAGTGCAGTGGCATGATCACCATGCTCATGGCTCATGGCAGCCTGGACCTCCTGAGCTCAGGTAATCCTTCCACTGCAGCGACCCAAGTAGCTGGGACTACAGGTACACGCCACCACGCGTGGCTAATTTTTTGATTTTTTTTTGTGGAGACAAAGTTTCACTATGTTGCCCAGTCTGGTCTCACTCTCCTGGGCTCAAGAGATCACAGGCATGAGCCACAGTGCCCAGTCCGCCAGTGTTTTTAAAAGCGTCTTGGGCAGGGGGAGGTGATTAGGACAGCATATCTGACCAGCAGTAGCATCAGCTCACAACATCATCAGACTCTAATTATTTACCTCTACTATGAGCCTGTGGCCACTTTCGTAGGGAATGAACTCCTATTTTTGCAGCAGCCAAGATTTCAGATGGTACAACTGGTTTATAAAATAAATATACAGACCGGATGCGGTGGCTCACGCCTGTAATCCCAAGAGAGAAGAATTGCTTGAGCCCAGGAGTTCGACACCAGTCTTGACATCACAGCGAGACCTCATCTCTACAAAAAAATCAAAGAATTAGCCGAGTGTGGCAGCATGCACCTGTAGTTCCAGCTAGTCAGGAGGCTGATCCCAGAAGGTTGAGACTGCGTTGAGCTGTGATTGTGCCACTGTCCTCCACCCTGGGTGACAGAATGAGACTCTGACTCAAAAATAAAAAATATATATATAGTCATTCACTTAAGGGTCTGGTTAACAAATAGTTACTAAGGGCTCTTAGAAAGATGAGAACTGAAGTTACAGTTTCTTCTGAAGATTACAATCAGAGGTGATGGGCAGTGGGTTTATTCATTTAACAGGCTTCTATTTCTTCAGACACTCACATGTAGACAAATGAATGGTTAGACATTCATGTGGGGTGCCTGTGTGAGTTTCATAAAGAACTTGTATCTTACAAAATTTATTGCTAGCCGGGCTCGGTGGTTCAGCCTGTAATCCCTTGCTTGGGGAGGCTGAGGTGAGTGGATTGCCTGAGCCCGCTGGTTCGAGACCCGCCTGGGCAGGCGAAACCTCATCTCTACAATAAATAAAAAAAAATTAGCCGGCGTGGTAGCGCGCACCTGTAGTTCCAGCTACTTGGAAGGCTGAGGCGGAAGGATCGCTGGAGCCCAGCAGGTCGAGGCTGCGGTGGCCGGGAGCGGCCGCTGCACTCCAGTCTGGGTGACAGAGTGAGACTCCAAATCAAAAAAAAAAAAAAAAAAATTATTGCTGAGTTACTCACAACAGAATGATGATGAAAATAAAGCTTCTGATTTAGAGGGTTTTGCAAGTGTTTTCTTTTTGCAAGTGTTCTTTTAAAAGTCAACTTTGTAACCGGGCTCGGCGGCTCAGCCTGTAATCCTGTGCCTTGGGAGGCTGAGGTGAGTGGATTGCCTGAGCCTGCGGGTTCGAGACCTGCCTGGGCAACTTGGTGAGACCTCATCTCTACAGTAAATAAAAAAATTAGCTGGGCGTGGTAGTGCACGCCTGTAGTTCCAGCTACTTGGAAGGCTGAGGCGGAAGGATCGCTGGAGCCCAGCAGGTTGAGGCTGCAGTGGCTGGGAGCAGCCACTACACTCTAGTCTGGGTGACAGAGTGAGACTCCAACTCAAAAAAAAAAAAAATCAACTTTGTGGAGGTATAAGATACGTATGATAAAATGCACACATTTTATTTAGGTGTACAGTTCTATAAATGTAGACACCCATGTAACCACTGCAACAACAAGATACAGAATATTTTCATGATTCCAGAATGCTCCCTCATGCCCCTTGCAGTCAGTCTCTCCTTCCACACACTTTTCCAGGCAACCATTGATCTGATTTCTATTACTGTAGGCTAGTCTTGCCTCTTCAAGCATTTCATAGAAATAGAATCAGTATGTACTCTTTTTCTGTTGAGTTTCTTTCACTCAGCATGGTGTTTTTGAGATTCATCCACATTGGTGCGTTTATCGGTAATATACATTTTTATTAAGTAGTATTCTATTGTGTTAATAACACAATTTGTTAGTCATTCACCTATTGGCTATCATTTAGGTTGTTTCTAGTTTTGGGGTATTATGAATACAGTGGATGTGAGCAGTCTGTGTGGACATGTTCTCATTTAATCTTGGTAAATACTTCGAAGTGAAGTTGCTGGTTCATGTAAGTGCATGTTTAACCTTAGAAGAAACTGTCAAACTGTTTTCCAAAGTGGTTGTACCATTTCTCACTTTTTTTTTTTTGAGACAGTGTCTTACTATGTCACCAGGCTGGGCAGCATTATTTACCATAGCAAACACATGGAACCAACTGTGCTGCCCATCAAAAGAGGACTGGATAAAAAAATTGTGGAACATATACATGATAGACTATTATGCAGCCATCAAGGAGGACAACATTATGAACTTCACAGCAACTTGGATGGACTTAGAGACTATAATACTGAGTGATCTATCACAGAAACAAAGAACTGAGTATCACATGTTCTCACTCATAAGTGGACCTTGAACAACTATCGTAATGCTATAAGAAGGAGATTGGCAGTAGTGGGAAACTGCTAGGGGAGGGGGGTTCATACCTCATCAACAAGGGGACCTACATAATGAACATTTGTATACCTAACCCTGAATTGTACCCCACATATTTAAAATAAAAAATTTAAAATATTAATTAATTTAAAAAAAGACACCATGCAATCATAGCTCACTCTAGCCTCAAACACTTCGGTCTCAAGTGATCCTCCCACCTCAGCCTTCTGAGTAGCTAGGATTACAACACAAGCCACTATGTCTAGCTAATTTTTTTGTGTGTAGAGACGGAGTCTCATTATATTGCCTAGGCTGGTCCTGAAATCCTGGCCTTAAGAGATCGTCCTTCTTTGGCTTGGGATTACAGGTGTGAACCACCATGTTCAGCCCATTTTTCACACCTATTAATAGCAATATGTAAGAGTCTTAACTATTCTCCATCCTCCCCCAAACTGGATATTGCTAGTCTTTTTAATATTAGCCCTTCTAATAAATGTGTGGTATTATGTTATGGCTTTCATTTGCACTTCCCTGTTGGCTAATGATGTTGAGCACCTCTTCTTGTGCTTATTGACGTTATATATCCTCTCTGGTGACGTGTCTGTTTAAGTTTTTTGCCCACTAAAACTAATTAGATAATTTGTATTATTATTAATGAGCTGTAAATTGTAAAAAATATATGTCCTGGATTTAAGTCCCTTGTCAGATATAGTATTATAAGAATTTCTCCCAGTCTGTGGTTTGCTTTTTCATGATATCTTTAAAAAATTATTCTGCTCCATTTTCATTTTCTTATTCTTTTTGGGTCTCTAATTATACTTATTAGGCCATTTTCTATTGTGCTACAGGTCTCTGAAGATCTGTTTATTCAATCTGTATACTATAGTTTCTAGAGACCTATTTTCCTGTGTTCATGTCCACTGTCCTTTTGCTACCACCTCTGTCCTACTGTAATCTTCTTGCCATCGAACTTTTCAGTTTCAGAATTTGCACATAGTTCTTTTTCATAGTTTATATTTCTCTGCTGAGATTTCCCATTTTTTCATTCATTAAGTCCGTACTTTCCTTGATTCTTTGAACATATAACATTTACTTCTTTAAACAATACTTATAGTAGCAGCTTTAAAAACCTTGTCTTCTAAAACCAACATCTCAGTAATGTTGAGACTGGTATTTTCCCCTTAATGGTTGGTCACCTTTGCCTGTTTGTTTTTGCATGTGTAGCAATTTAAAAAATTGCATATTAGATATCGTTGGTGATACATTGTATGTACTCTAGACCCTGGACTTTTGTTGTCTTCTTCTGAAGTTATTACCTTTACGTCTATTAGGCAGGTCAATGACTGCTGATGACCTGTACTTCAGACTTGTTTTTATGCTTTGTGAAGGCACATCTTTGGAAAGTTCACTATATTTTCCAAGTCCCTCTATCTTGGCACATTTCTACCTCCAGATTCTGCAAATATATGAAAGGCTTGGTTTCAGGCTTTGTTAGAGTGGGCCTGGAGTGGACCTTACTCCAGAGCACAAGTCTAATTTTTTTCTGGCATTTCAGTTAGGTACTTGGTGTGTTAAATTGCTAACAAGGTCTTGTCCCTCTGGCTTGGCCAGAATGCCAATGTTCCCCAGCACTGCTTGATGTTTAGACTTTCTATTCTGTTCTTGTCTCTACATTAACTGTTCTCTATAGTTACTACAAGCCTCAGGAACTCTTGACATGGGCATGTACATCTTAGCCCTGAGCCAAGCATTCATAGAAAAACTTCCATACAAACTCTGGGCTCCTCCCTTTCCCCCTAACCTAGAACGCCTTCGTTACTTTTTGGTGTCTTGCCCTACACATCTGGACTGTTTTTTTTTCTTTTTGATTTGGAGTCTCACTGTCACTCAGGCTGGAGTGCAGTGGCCTGCTCATGACCACCGCAGCCTCAACCTGCTGGGCTTGGGTGATCCTGCTGCCTCAGCCTTCCAAGTGGCTAGAACCACAGGCATTGCCACCATGCACGGCTAATTGGACTTTTTCATTTCTTCTGCACTCTGATCTCTGTCTCTTCATCTCAGCAGAACTCTTGTGCTCAGTGTGGATTCTAGTTTGCTATGCTGCGGTTGGAAAATTGTATCCTGCAGAGATCCAGGGTAATAATGGGCTTACCCTATGAATTTCTCCTCTCTCAGGAGTCAAAGTGTTGAATTTCCAGTTGTCCAATGCTTAAAAACAATTGTCTTCTATACTATCTTCAGTTTTATGGTTTAAGCAGGAAAGCTAATCCAATACCAGTTGTTATATCATACCTGGGAGTGAGAGTTTGCAAGTTGTGCTCTTAAAGATTAAATTACGTGAACAGAAATGGTTTTAGCAATGAGGGGTCCCAAAGCTTCTGTTTGGGCTGAAAAAGCATTTTTAATAGTCATGAGTTCTATCCTATGGCTCAGAACACTGGCTCTATTCTTAGGAAGTTAGAATGGTGTAGAGTGTACAGTATCTAAAAATTAAGTCCAATAGCCATCTCCTCATTCTAAGAAACAAAAAGGATTCTAAAAATAGTAATAGTAGTAATAATAACTTTCTATTATTAGGTACTTAATGTTCTAGATGCTATCCTTAAGTCTTTATTTTTATTAACCAATTCATTCTTTGTAATAACTCAATTAATTACCAATTTATTATAGTAAATTACTAGTTAGTACCTGAACATAATAATTACTAGTTAATATTCCTATTGATAGATGAGAAAATTAAAGTACAAGTAGGTTATATAATTTTCTTGAAAGCAACATGTCGGGTAAGTGATAGATACTGGAAGTCTATAGAAAGCTTTTGCCAGTTTCCATTATAGAAAAGCTATGTAGCATGAGGGATCCTAGAAACACAAAGCCTATGAAAGTGCAAGTGAATAGTTAAATTTGCCAGGGCATTTGTGGGCACATGTGATCATGTGAGACCTCCTACATCTAAAAGTTTTTTCCTCTTGATCAGTACCTCTTCACTTTCAATCAACTCAAATGGTCGGGCTCGGTCAGCCTGTAATCCCAGCACTTTGGGAGGCCAAGGCAAATGGATTGCCTGAGTCTGCGGGTTCGAGACCAGCCTGGGCAACTTAGCGAGACCTCCTCTTTACAAATCAAAAATTAGCCAGGCATGGTAGCGTGTGCCTGTAGTTCCGGCTACTTGGAAGGCTGAGGCAGAAGGATTGCTGGAGCCTAGCAGGTTGACACTGGGGTGGCTGTGAGCGTGCCACTGCCCTCCAGCCTGGGCTACAGAGTGAGACTCCCACTCAAAACAAAATGAAACAAAACAAAACAAACTCCAAAACAACAAAAAACACAAAATCAATCAACTCAAATGTGTACTTCAGAGCACAGCTTCAATATCACTACTTTGGGGAAACTAGTTACATGCTTTCATAACATGTTGTATTTTATTGTTTTCTATCACAAATATGATTGAGTTATAGAAATATTTATTTAATGAATATCTTTCCACTAGACCATAGTCTCCACGAGGCTCATTTCCTATCGCATATCCAGCACCTAGCATAGTTTTGGGCATGAAGGATGTGCTAAATAAGCATTTGTTAAACGAATGAGTGAATGCCCAAGAGTAGGCAGGTTTCCTGCCTCAGATGCCTATCACCTTTATTAATCATTGAGGATTATCTATTTTTTTAACCTTTCTCTTTTATTTAAAAAAATTACGGCAAAATCCATTCTTTGTGGTATGTAAGACCACGAGTTTAACAAAAGTATAGATAGAGTCATGTCACCACCACCACAATCGAGATAGAGAACAGTTTTGTCTCTTCCTTCTCTCCCCACCAAAGTTCCCTCTTGCTAACCCTAAGCGGTCAAACTCTACCCCTAAGTTTAATCTCTGGTAGCCATAGAGAATTGTTTATTTTATATTACCTTGTGCTCTTCTTTTCTTTTCCATCCTGCTCTGTCTATATTTCAGCTCTCTTACTGCCCAGGAGTCCTTCTAAGTATTTTATCAGAGATGTGAAACTGTATTCAGACAGTTGCCCTAGCCATTCACACCCTACGTAGAGTCATTTGAGCAAATAACGTGACTGCTTGGAAGAAGCAGAAGGCAGACACTGCTAGGTCAATTGAGCTTTTGTTAGTGACCTGTTATTTCTACTCTCTTAGCAGCTCTAACACCTGTGAGCATCCCTGCTTCAGTCCCCTGCCTTGATTGGGGCTTCACGATCTGGTCCAGATCATTGCCTCATGCGACCAATTGTTCTTTTCTTATCTTTAATATCTGCTCCTCACACAGACCGAACTTTCTAAGACCTTAAGATTTCTTAAAGCTCTTCATTGGCAACCCCCTGGGCATTAGTGCTTTAGCATAGCACTCACAGTTCCTCATGGGAAGCCGCTTTAGAATCGTCCCTATTGGGTCTTGTCCCTTTCACTCTGTTGTCTCAAATTATTTGACGTTTTCCAAAGGTGCCACATTTTATGCCTGAGGCTTTTGTGTATGCTGCCCTAAAAACCTTTCACCTTCTATCTTTTTGAGTTGGAGTCTCACTCTGTCACCCAGGCTGGAGTGCAGTGGCTTGATCATGGCTCACCGCAGCCTTGACCTCCTGGGCTCAGGCGATACTTCTGCCTCAGCCGCCTGAGTAGCTGGGACTACAGGTGCACCCCATCATGCCTGGCTTATTTTTTATTTTTTGTAGAGATGAGGGCTCACTATATTGCCCCGGCTGCTCTTGAACTCCTGGGCTCAAGCGAGTCTTCCATCTGAGTTTCCCGAAGTGTTGGGATTACAGCCGTGAGCCACCACACCTGGCTTTTCCTCACTTTATATGCTAGCAAACACCTACGCATTATTGCAGACTCAGCACATGTTATCTCCTGCTTTCTTTCCAAAGATCACTTGACTCCTCCCTCTTTTGTTTCCGCAGTCACCTGTCCACCCACCTGCCATAACACCTATAATTCTTTATTGCTTACTTATGCTCACACATTTGTCTTTCAACTTCCGGAAACAAAGTTCTTTGAGGTAAGTCTGTCTCTTATCCAACCATGAATCCCTAGTGCCTAGCACAGGACCTGCCTGCCATATGGTAAGTAGGTGCTCAATAAACATTTGCTGACTGCATCAATGAAGACAGTTTTTATAGTATTGTTAGCTGAGCACTTCAATCATTTCCATAAATCTGTTTTAAGAGTATTAAAGTTTTGATGTCTTGGAAAATTTTTGATCAAGTACTCTTCCATTTTCATGGGAAGCTGGTGATCCTATTTTGCAAGGTCACTTGAAGTTCTCTCCAGCCTTGTATCAGACACTATGCACCCATCTTCGTGTGGCTTGGTCAGTGGCATTATTTCATATGGGCTTACCCATGGCTGTCTGCTTGCGTACAGAAACTCAATTTGCAACTGTGGAAGTGAAAAAGGGAAAAACAGGCAATGTTGAAAGTAAACACAAATTTCCCGATACTTGCTAACTGGCTTTGAACTTCCTCTCCATTAAAATCAGAACTATCACTGTGTTCTTGGGCCTGGTCTGGCTACAGCTCACACGGTTGTTCAGGTCTTTAGCTGTTGTGTTCGGTGACATATTAACTTTTTGGACTTCAGGGATCTTAATCCCAAATGATTTGGGTTCAATGTATTTGCGATGAAAGTAGAGATTTAGTCTTTCTACGTGAAAATGAAGATTTTAAATCCTCTAAAAAGTGTTCTGCCCAACTAATTGTGTCATTTTTTTGGTAAATAAATACAAACAAATGCTGACTTATAATTCTTATTAATAAAGCAACCACATTTGTGACTGGCCAGTGAGGGCAGGTGGGAGAAGGAAGGCCATCACTTATCTCTTGGTCCTTCAGCTGGGATCAGGATCTGAGTGGAAATCTGTCTTTCTCTTGTTGAATGCCCACAAGCATAATCTTGGAGCTCTCTGGAAAGGAAACTGCCATCTCCTAGGCTATTATATAGCCTGGAAAGATCTAGGTTGTACAATGGCATATTTACCACCACTTGAGGCAGACTTAAAAATCTCAAAGAAGTAAGAATTTAGGCATGTGTAGATATTATTTCAGTTGTTGCCTTTGAATAATTAATTTACGCTGCATGGTTTTTTTGAGAAAGTAGGATTTATTGAGAAGATGGAAAAGTTCCCACAGAGGG
The DNA here is from genome assembly GCA_963574415.1 of Tarsius wallacei. Taxonomy (NCBI): domain Eukaryota; kingdom Metazoa; phylum Chordata; class Mammalia; order Primates; family Tarsiidae; genus Tarsius; species Tarsius wallacei. Next base: position 7,636 of record CAUYQG010207062.1, on the reverse strand, counting down.
AGGGGACCCGAGGGGTGGCCCTGTATGGCATATTTTAAAATGTTATGAATTACATAAAAGGTACATACTCTGTTAGCAGCTTTAGCATCCTATAACACATTTTGGTTTCTAACTGATATGTATTCAGAAGCTTACCTATCCGTTCATTGATCATATTAAATTGGTGATTTGATTTTGTTTTTTAAAAAAAGGATCTAGGTTGTAAAGAAAATTTAGAGCCATAGCATCATGAATCATATCATGCTTTTAAATTATCATATCACCCATTGAGGCTGAAAGAATATTTCTCAAACTTGCATTTTCAGTAGGATCAACTAGGAAACTTGTTAAAACAGATATCCCTGGTTTCTGCTTCTAGAGATTCTAGTTCAGTAGGCTTGGTGTGGATCTTGGGAAAGTATATTTTTCACACTCTCCTGAGGTGATCCTGTTGCACAAAGACAGAAAGCAATCTTTTTCTTTTTTATTCCAGATTATTGTTCATTCTGAATTCAGTCTGACTACTGATAGCCCAATATACCTTTGCAAAAATAGGTCCCACAAACTGGGGCTTTCTGTCCCAAACCTCATCTATGTTCAGTATCTTGAAGTCCTACTGATCTTGTGGGAAACACACATGAGCAGAGAGCAAAGGTGGCACCCTAGAAGGAGTTGCAGTTTTGTTTGGTGGAATGCTTATCTCAGCAGAATTTAGGGGCAGACTTTCCAGCTCAATCCTGATGTTTCTTCTCAGACTGTGCACTGTGGAGTCAGTTGACTTTACATCACAGCACCCTCCTGCTATGACTTATAGAATTGTTGTAAGGGCAGTGCTAACCTAACAACATTTGGGCATATTTGACATGGTGGTAGCACAAATGGGGTAGAGGCAGAGAAGGGTTAATAAAAGATGCACAGTTACTTAAAGGGAAGGTCAGATAGGTTGATATGCTGTCTCTTAACCTGCTTTCCGCTTTGAATTGCATTCCAGAAAGTTGATTCAGGTCTCCAAAAGGTAGGGTTGGATTCAATGTTTGTAGCATCTTTCTGCTCTGGAATTAGAGATATCTAGTGGAGGAGAGGCAGGAGAGGGTTGGTAGCTGAGGATTTTGCTTAAGTTTCATTAAATAATAGCTCATCTCATATTCCTGAGGAGCATGAAATTTCAGAGAGAACTTTTAGACAACTGTTTCTCAGATGCCATTTTGATCTTGAGGAATTGGGGGTGAGAGGGCACAGCCAAACACTGTGGCAGACTCCAGAAGTGCTTTAGTAAGTCCCAGTAACCCAAATGTTATGTATGTCCAAGGACAGGGGATGGCTATTGTTTCTTTTTGAAGAAAAGATTTCATAAAACTGTCAAGAGTAATTTTCAATCGGCTATGTCCTCATTCCTGAGGCTGAAATAATTAGTAGAAATTATACTATTCTTTTTTTTTTTGAGTTGGAGTCTCACTCTGTCACCCAGGCTGGAGGGCAGTAGCACGCTCCCGGTCACTGCAGCCTCGATGTGCTGGGCTCAGGCGATCCTTCTGTCTCAGCCTTCCAAGTAACTGGAACTACAGGCTCGCGCTGCCATGTCCAGCTATTTTTGATTTATTATAGATATGAGGTCTTTCCAAGTTGCCCAGGCTGGTCTCAAACCCATGGACTCAGGCAATCCTCTTATCTTGGCCTTCCAAAGTGCTGGGTTTATAGGCGTGAGCCACCGTGCCTGGCCTGAAATTGTACTATTCTTAAAATCATGAGTTATAATTATCTTTTGATTTGGAAAACTAGGAAAGGGTGCTACAAATCAGGGATTTATGGAATACAAGAGGGAGGGAACCTTAGAGTTAGGGTTCAGTCCTCCATATCGTCTTTATCCTTCTCTTTCAAGCCGTTGTCTGACTTCGTATCGACAGAACAATATAAGCCAATAATATGCTTCCCTAATAAGCACTGAAATTTACAGAGGGTGAGCAAGAACCTCTGATCTGCCCCTTGTCTCTCTGGAGTACAAATACTCTAGCACTTGCTGTCACCAAACCCAGAAAGTTTGACTTAAAGTTTTTGCCAAGGAACCACTTGGGTAGAACATGAAGTCCTGATACAGTCTCCCTTGCCCGCAAAATAGCATTGGCATCGAAGCCCAGTTTTTACTGTATTGTTAGCTGAGCAGTAAGCATTTTCTGGTGGTTTGACTCTGTAAGGATGTCACTCAATCTGTCAAGGCTTTGTGTTCTCACCTGTAAAATGTTATCACCTATAACTTGCATGAATTGAATGATAAGGCATGTGTAAAATATCCAGTATCCAATAAATACAATAAGTTATATAGTCTTGCATGGGTAAATAATATTTTAACGACAATATTAAAATCACAGTTTGCACGCTTTCAACGTAGGACAGAAATGAGACTAGATTTAACAGGGGACACTGAGGAGGAAAAGCAAATCTAATTTGAAGAGGTTGTCCAAGGTGAGCCTGTTAAAAGACAACCACCTGAGGCGACTCTCTTCATAGAGAGGATCCTGTTTGCACACCGGCAAAAGCATATGTGGTCAGACGAGTATCTTATTTGACATTGTCCTAAAAAGGCCAAGCTCCAGCAGCAATGTTTGCATCTCTGGGCAAACGCTCGCAAAAGGATAACTTCTCTAAAACTACACAGAAACAATTGTTGTATTTTGTGCCGGTTCATTTTTAGTAAGTACATTTCACTTGTTTCTTTTTTTGTCCACATGACTCTGTGTAGGTCCATATTATTGTCTCCCTAGCACTCTTTTCTCAAGCCCAACTTCCCCTCCTGCCCCCCCAGTCCTATCCAGAACGTTTCCCGTGCCTCCTGCCTTGTCCTCTCCAACCCTCAACCTCCCGCCCTAGGCATATTTTATTAGAAGGGCATCAGAATTGGTAACTTCTCAACATCATGATAATGATATAACTTACATAAACCTCTTTACTTTACAAACTGATTTCACAGGCAAGATTTTGTTTCCTCCTCCTCCAAATCCTGTGTGGTAGGTTATCTCACTTCTGAGAATGAAGAAATTGAGGTCGCGAGAGGTAACAAAGCAAGTCGTATCAGATCATGGCATGGATCATCTGATCCTTACTAATCCTCTGCTTTCTCTATCATACAACGTTGTTTCCTTTGCAGAGAAAAGTCTTGTATTGACCAGTGGGTCTTTTAATCTGCATCTTAAAAGTCTTGATTCTAGGCATTGCTTTAATTAGGATGGCAGTTCATAGAGACACTTGTGTTATGTGTATGTTTATATTAGGATGGTCAGAAAAGGGAAATTGTCTCGGTAGTTAAGAAATTGCTGAGTATCAGAAAAAAAGAAGGAAATATTTAGTACAAAAAAGAGAACATTCGAGTTACCATAACAAAGTATGATTTGAATAATTATGATTCTATAATCCATAAGAGTTTACAGTCTTGCTAGTGAGCTTCCCTGAAGTCTATTCTAGAACCTTGCTCAGCAATTAGTGAAAAAAAAAAAAAGTTGAAAAAGCAAAGACTATTCTGCCGGTTCCCTGTTGTGGTTGTGAGACAGAGCTGATGTAATAAAGTGCTATTTAAAGTATTAAGCACAGGCACGGTGGCTCATGCCTGTAATCCTGGTTCTTTGGGAAGCCGAGGTGAGAGAATTGTCTGAGCCCGCGAGTTCAAGACCAGCCTGGGCAGCATGACGAGACCTTGTCTCTACAACAAATAAAAAAGTTAGCTGGGGGTGGTGATACACGCCTGTAGTCCCAGCTACTTGGAAGGCTGTGGTGAAGGATCGCCTGAACCCAGCAGGTCAAGATTGCTGTGAGTCATAGTGTGCCACACTACACTCCAGCCTGGGCGACAGAGTGAGCTCTCACTCAGAAAAAAAAAAAAAAAAGAACTATAGTTTTATACAGCTGACTCTACTTAATTCTAAAGAAGGAACATTGAACACTTCGGTTGAAACTTATGAAACTGTAACTTTAGCCACATACATGATTTAAATCTCACAATGTCCCCGAAAGATTGGTACATATGTGTATTTTTTTGTCACAGAAGTTCAGATATGGATAATAATAAAATGTACTCTATTTATAAAATCCTTACTTTTCCTCTATAGTATTTGCTACTATAGAAATTCTTTCTTTATGTTAATAGAATTGCTCTTGGAACAGGGCGTGGTGGTTCATGCCTGTAATCCCAGCATTTTGGGTGGCGGAGGTGAGAGGATCGCCTGAACTCATGGGTTTGAGACCAGCCTGAGCAACATGGTAAGACCTCGTCTCTACAATAAACCAAAAAATTAGCTGGGCATGGTGGCGCACGCCTGAAGTTCCAGGTACTTGGAAGGCTGAGGCAGAAGGATCGCCTAAGCCCAGCAGGTCGAGGCTGTGGTGGCTGTGAGCATGACACTGAACTCCTGCTTGGGTGACAGAGTGAGACTCTGACTCAAAAAAAAAAAAAAAAAGAATTGCACTTGGGAGGCAACAAGTAAATAGGCAGGGCCTCCAGTGCTTCATCACTGTTTTGAAAGTTAAGTGGCTCTTCTGGTTTTGGTTGATGATTGACAGAACTCTTTCTGAAGTGTGAGATGCTGGTAGCACTTAACATGTCGTTTTTCCCCTCCTTGATCTCTGTTGGGCATGTTGATAACTGTACACACAGATTCATCCACACTTTATACACACCCACAATTCACTCTAAAGTCACATGGCTTTCTTTTTTACAAACACACCTGAACTTATATATCCAAATGCAGCCTGCCCCCTTCAATGTGAAACTGTATTTCTATTGTGATTTTCAAGCTTTTAGGATTTCACTTTTTGGGACCTTTTGTTTTTAATACCTTTAAGGGTGATCAGTTTTGGTCCTTAGAGGGCAATTGATTTTTGAAAATAGTTTAACATTGTTTGAAGCCAAGTGAAGGAGATGACCAGTATGAGTAACATAAATTGTGGTAAAACATTGAGTGGAGACCATGAACAATTCTGCCCGAAGAGTTCCCATGTCTTATAGCTCTAGTCTCTTTTATAAAGAGCTGCCAGAGTCAACTTTTAAAACACTGAGCTCTGGTGATGAAATGTTCTGATCCCAATGTCTCTTCTTTGCAGAACCAAAATGTCAAAGTCCTCCCTGATTGAGCTCATCCTCACTTTCCAGACTTTCTTCCCATGAAACTGCCATTAACTCTGGTTAATTATATTGAATGACTTGACTTTCAATACTTACCCACTCTGTGCCCTTCCCATGTCATTTTTTGATGGAAGAGTCCTTTTCAAATCCCATTGATTTGTATTTATTACCCTTTTATTCTAGAGAAGTTTTCAAGTGACTTTCTTCATTCCTGTTGAATTCCTTCTCAGATGAATAAAGATCTATATAATGGTGATTCCTCTATCTTCTCAGATCTCTCTGAGCTTTCATAGTATTCTGTGTTTCCTTTTATCTTATAGAATAGCTACTACATACTAGGCTTTTGGATTAAGTGTCTTCACTTTTGTAGGACTAGCATTTAGTAGTGACCATGTTCAATACATGATTTTAGTATTAATCCTGAAGATAATTTCAAAGAGGCTTCCAAAGATATTTTGAGTAGTGGTTATAGCTTTTCAAGGATATTTTACTCATTGGGTACATATAATATATATTAAAAAATTTGGGGGGGATTGCATAACTTTAGAAATTCACAGTGGCAGATTGCTTGTCCAATTAGTGCTACCCACAAAGTGACTTTGAGACTATTCCATAAAGAGATAGGATCAACATTTCCTAAGCTAAGTTATAAAAAGCAATATGGCGTCTGTCTGGCTCTCTCTCTTTCTGTCTCTCTTTTTGAGTCAAGTCTCACTTTGTCGCTCAGGCTGGAGTGCAGTGGCAATATCACAACTCACCACAGCCTCAACCTCCTAGGCTTAGGCAATCCTTCCACCTCAGCCTCTTGAGTAGCTAGGACTACAGGTACATACCACCATGCCTGGCTAAATTCTTTCTTTATTTTTTTTTGTAGCAATGAGGTCTTGCTATGTTGCCCAGGCTGGTCTCAAACTCCTGGGTTCAAGCAATCCTCCCACCTCAGCCTTGCAAAGTACTGGGGTTATAAGTATGAGTCGCTGTGCCAGGACCTGCCTGGTTCTCCTGGGGCATTTGGGATTAGCTTCCATGTTGTAAGGAAACTCAAGTAGCCTGTGAAGAGGAATCATACACCTAGCCCACATCTTGGCTGAACTCCTAATGAACAACCAACACCCACATGCTTAATGAGCCACATGAGTGTGCCATTTTGAGAGTGGATACTTTGGTCTCTGATGTGAGACACTGTGGAGAGGAGGTGAGCTATTCCCACTGATTCCTGTTCAAACTACAGATTTATAAGGACAGTAAGTGATTTTTGTTTTAAGACACTAAATTTTGGAGTGGTTTGTTATGCAGCAATAGATAACTGATACATCTCATATACAGGCCATAGAACACAAAGTTTTGATTTATAAATCTTATGCATTATCTCATCAACTGTGTTTTCAGATATAAAAAATGAACAGTCCTGAGTACAAGTAGATTTCAGATATACTACAATCGTGCTCATCTTGCTGGAGGATCTGAAATGAGGAGACATGGGCTTGGGATTTTCTTCCGCCACTTATCAGCCAGGTGGATTTGAACGAGAGGCTTAATCTTGAACTTGAATAAGGGGAAAGTTCATTCTCTTTCTAAATTGAAACAATAATAACAGACCTATATTTTTCTTTCTTCTCCTCCCCCACTCATTCATTCCTTCATTTACATTTACTGGTTTATAGATTAACTACAATAAACTGTGCAAGCAATGAACATATAAATATGACACATTTCTTGTGCTCATGGAGTTCATAGCTTACTGGGGAGACAGGAACATAATGAAGTTATTGCAAAAACAGTGCAATATTATAGAAATAAGTACAGTGTTAAGTTGTGACCAGAGGAGAGAGTAATCAATTCTGCCTTTGGTTGGTGGGAGGCAGTTCCATAGAACAGGAGACATAAGAAAGAAAGAAGGGAGGGGAGAAAGAGTAATAAGAAATGCAGAGAATATTTGGTCGAAATTCAGATTGGCAATGTTATACCCAAAGTTCTAAGTCCAAGAGATCACCAAAGAGCCAGCTCTGATGTAAACACAAGAGGGTTTTTAGGGCTCACGCTTGTAGCCGGCTCAGCGGCTTGGAACGAGAGTGAGTCCCGACTCAGGTTAACATGCACCTTTTATACATAATTCTGAGGGAGTGGGATGGCTTTACAAACTTGTTCACACAGGATTGGATAGAACTGCATAAACATGGTTACAGAGATACTGATTGGTTAGTTTGTGTATGATTTTTCGTGGGCTTGGCTTAGCTGTCTATGATGGACAGGCAACGGCTAAGCGGGCAGAGAGAAGTTACTTAAGCCTTCTGGAATTTCAGATAAGCATATAAGCAGGCTTGAAACAACACAGAGTCCACTAGGGGGGTGGCTGGTGCCACTGAGTTTACTATAATTTAAGCAAAGGAATGTCTGGGAGGGGTTTATTGCTTGCTTTGCCATTGTAAGAGCTAAAAGCCACCATGGTAATTGAGATAAGCAAAGACTTAACAAAGTTTTAAGCACAGACACTGCTTGAAACATGGTATAACTTTATATTCACTACTAGGCATCTGACATGTGCCT
>CAUYQG010207059.1:0-47719 GCA_963574415.1 Tarsius wallacei | reverse complement strand
AAAAATCTCCAACTTCTTCTTCTTTTTTTTTTTTTTGAGTTGGAGTCTCACTCTGTCGCCCAGACTCGAGTGCAGTGGCCGCTCCCGGCCACCGCAGCCTCGACCTGCTGGGCTCCGGCGATCCTTCCGCCTCAGCCTTCCCAGTGGCCGGAATTACAGGCGTGCGCTACCACGCCCGGTTGATTGTTTTTTATTTATTGTAGAGATGAGGTCTTGCCAAGTTGCCCAGGCGGGTCTTGAACCCGCGGGCTCAGGCAATCCACTCACCTCAGCCTCCCAAAGGCGCGGGATTACAGGCTGAGCCACCGAGCCTGGCTTCTCCAATTTCTTTACTAGAAAGGGGGAGTATTATGTTCTGTTCATATTATATGTTCTAATATTGCTTTAGGTCTTTAATAAGCTCAGTTAAAACATATTTTTACACTGTAGTAATTGTTATTTAGAATAGATCTTAGTCCTGGCCCATTACTTAGATCATGAAATATTAAATATCTTAAGAAGCTTGAGTATTTGTATACCAGGTGTTTAAAACACCACTGCCTCTTAGTAGGTAAAAAAAACAGCATCCACGTGGACAGACTAGTGAAGTTAAGGAAGCCTTATGCTATTTTTCAGGGAGGAACCCCTACCAGGAAGCAAGCCCCTATACCTGAAGGCCCAAGAATGGGGCTGTTAACACAACATGGCATTCTTAATGGAATGCTGAAACCATGACTTGCAAATTCTTTTCTAAGTTGAAGATATTTACTTCTGGCTTCCAGATGATTTTAAAATGCTGGGATTGACAACGTTTTAGAGACGTTCAGAATTTGGTATAAATAGCCATCTACTTCGATACTGTATTCCAGATTTTTTTTTAAAAGCACATTCTGAGAGTTGAATAAGAAATGAATATTAAAGAAGACCTGGATCTCTCTCCTAACTTTCCGGGTTTTGTTTTGTTTTGTTTTGTCTGAGTTGGAGTCTCACTCTTTCGCCCAGACTGGAGGGCAGTGGCTGCTCCCCGTCACTGCAGCCTTGACCTGCTGGGCTCAGGCGATCCTTCCACCTCCGCCTTCCAAGTAGCTGGAACTACAGGCGTGTGCTACCACACCTGGCTAATTTTTTATTTATTGTGGAGATGAGGTCTCGCCAAGTTGCCCAGGTGGGTCTCGAACTCGCGGGCTCAGGCAATCCACTCACCTCAGCCTCCCAAGGCACAGGATTACAAGCTGAGCCATCGAGCCCGGCTCTCCTAACTTTTCTAGACCAGCACTTACGATGGACATAATACTAACAGGAGCATATGTATTAAAAAACAACTCTGGATTCACAAAATGACCAAAAGGAATAGCTTAGAAGTCACTAGATAGTTAATAAGGGTAGAATTCCCAAGAAATGCAAGGGGTGTGTGTGTGTGGGGAGGGGGGTAGCAAAGATTCTGTAAGAAAATAAGTGAAATGAAATGGTTATATGCCACTAAACATTTGTTCCTACAGGGATAGCTATTATTTCTCACCCCTGGCGCCAATCCCTTACTTTCAAAGCAGTTAACGCTTCAGGTGTTATATATGTATAGTTTGTCATTATAAGAATTCTAGGCGAGGACCTGAGTAAGCTATCTGTTTGTTTTCACTGCTACTCTGAAGGAATGGGTAGAGAAGAAGAAAGAGACAGATGCAGAAAGCAGTCTGTAGACTTTTACACACTTGAGCCTTTTGCACTATGTACATTTCTAGGAATGTCGTGTTTGTGCGAAGAACAGCAAGGTCATACAAGTCCCCTCACAGGGCCTGGCCACCGTCAGTTCAGTTATTGCCATCACCCCTCCTTCCTCCCAGTTATTAGAAGTCAACCAGGTAGAATTTGTAGAGAGCCTTTAGTCAAGACAGTGGTGGAGCAGCAAATTTTGCAGCTAAACACTTCAATAACGATTTGATTTGTAGCTAGCTACCTAGGGAATGTTGACTCTCTTTGACATAAACGGTCAGAAATGAGGTCAGGGTCCAGAAGGCAGGGATGCTTCCTCAGGCCCTCCATACCGCCATCTAGAATAAGAGCATGCAGGATGAGGCAGATAACAGTATAAATATAAGATTACAGAAAGTAGGACAGCTCCTCCAAGAGAAAAAAAAATTGAGAATAACTTCCAGATGCCCAGGCCAAAGGAGGCAAAGAAGAGGGTATCGTTGTAGTACTGTAACCCTAACTCTATTTTACCTGGCTCTTTATATGTCTTTGTGTGTCCAGAAGGAGCTGAAGGAAGGAGGATGCTTTCTGGTACAGAGAAGAGAGACTGAGGGCTGCTTCTACAGGACCAGTGCTAGGGGCACCGGAGCCAAGTACCCTGAATATGACTGTGAGTCTGCCGAAGAGCTTCAACTCTGGAAATTAGGGGCAGAGGAAATACCCACGGTGAAATCCAGTGCACTTCCATTTCAAATAGATCTAAGCCTGTTCTGGATAATCTTCTCATACACTTTATGAGTTTATGACTTATGTATATATAAGCATATACATATATAAGTTTACTACTGAATTAAATTATAACTTGGATTTAAACTTCAAATATAACCACCATTCATAAACTCCTGAATGACAGTGCTCATGACAATAGAAAAGAATAAATTTTGAAAGGTACTCTTTGAAAAGCAACTTGGTGGTACGTACTGAGAACCTTAAAAGTATGTACAATCATTGACCTAGCAATTCCATTTCTAAGAATATAATACAAGATGAAACAATGAAAACAAAGAACAAGTTTTTGCACTGGAATGCCCATCACAGCATTAAGCATTTATTAGCAAATACGTTGAAACCTAAATATCCAACAAGAGAGTGGTAGAATAAATTATGGTATAGCTACGCAACGAACTATGCATACGTTAAAACGTTAAAAATATTCTCCATAAACATCTAATAGCGGGAGAAAGTGCTATGTTAATTGAAAAGAAGACACAGGCTGGGATCCGTGACTCAGTCTGTAATCTCGTGCTTTGGGAGGCTGAGGTAAGTGGACTGCCTAAGCCCGCAGGTTCAAGACCCGCCTGGGCAACTTGGAGAGACCTCATCTCTACAATAAATCAAAAATTAGCTGGGCGTGGTAGCACACGCCTGTAATTCCGGCTACTTGGAAGGCTGAGGCGGAAGGATTGCTGGAGTCCAGCAGGTCAAGGCTGCAGTGGCTGGGAGCGGACACTGCACTCCAGTCTGGGTGACAGTGAGACTCCAACTCAAAAAAAAAAAAAAAGAGAAAAGAAAAGAAGATACAAAATTGTACTCCAATGTGTTAACAGTGGGATGATTTGAGACATTTGTTTATATTTTTCTATTTTGTCTTTTATAATGAGCATGTGCCCAAGAAAGAGAGCCTACATTTATAAAAACCACTCTGCCTTATATTTTATATCCCCAAACAATAAGGAAAATTTATTAACAAAAATGCAAGTGACCTCTTCAGAGATTTAAATTAATTTCTTTTTTTTTCCCCTTTTGAGTCGGGGTCTCACTCTCTTGCTGGGACTGGAGAACTGTGGTATGATCACGACTAGCCCCACTCATGGCAGCCTCAGCCTCCTGGGCTCAGACAATCCTTCTACCTCAGCATCCTGAGTAGCTGGGACTATAGGCAGGCATTACCATGCCCACCTCATTTTTTAATTAAAAAAAATTTTTTTTGTAGAGACAGGGTTTCTTTTGCTATGTTGCCTAGGTTGGTCTCAAACTCCTGAGCTCAAGCAATTCTCCTGCCTTGGCCTCCCAAAGTGCTGAGATTACAGGTGTGAGTCACTGCACCTGGCCTTAAATGAGTTTCTATAAATATTTTAATAACTGTAGAGGGCCGGATTAGGTGGGTCAGTCGGTAATCACAGCATTTTGGGAGGCTGAGGTGAGTGGGTTGTCTGAGTCCATGGGTTTGAGACCAGTCTGGGCAACTTGGCGAGACCTGTCTCTACAATATATCAAAAATTAGCCAGGCATGGTAGTGCACACCTGTAGTTCCAGCTATTTGGAAGGCTGAGGCGGAAGGATCACTGCAGCCCAGTAGGTTGACACTGGGGTGGCCATGAGCATGCCACTGCTCTCCAGCTTGGGTGACGAAGTGAGACTCCACTCAAAAACAAAAAAAACTATAGAGGAAAAAACAGACAGTGGTCAGTCTGTCTGGGACCTCACTAGCTGAATGACTCATTTTCTCAACAAAAGGAAACAAAATTATTTCATGTAACTGACTTTTAGGTTACTTCTAAATGACCAACATTACAAATGTTAAATATGTTTAACATTTATAACCATCCCTATATCTACTGTATTACATTTAAATTTGAGGAAAAAAATTAAAGGGGGAAAAAAGATTGAGTTTTAGGTGCATCATTACATAAGTCCTCCATATACGTTAACTGCTACCCTCTAGCATTACAAACTGAGCCATTTAAAATACAGTCACTTCTCAACTACATGCTCTTAGGAATACAGAATGATGACAGGAGCCTGACTATGTGACATAAGTGTGTCATACTCAGCCGATTAACAGCAAATGCTAGTTTGTTCACAATGAGGAGTCAATTAACGTGCTCTCAGAAAATTTGTTTTTAAAAAGACAAAAAATTCACAACAAAACCCTTTAGTTGTATTAAAAGCTTGATAATATAAACATTTAAGGAGGATCAACAAAAAGACCACCGGATTGAGATTCAAAAGACTTGTGCTATTAATATTAAGTCTGTGATCCTAAGCAAGTTTCAGTTTCTGAAAGCTCAGGTTCCTTATGTAAAATAGGATTACGACAATTTCTACTTTCCAGGCTTATTATGATGATTCAATTAGAGCATTCATGTCCATGTAAGTTATGAAATGTGAAACACCAATACGGTAATGGTAACAACGAAGATCCCTTGTAGGCCTCATCTAAAATGAACAAAACTTTCATCAAATGATTTTCAAATCCCTTTATCACGCTAATATGACATGTGTAAGTAACAGAATGTTGCTAAAGCAACTAAGACACAGAACACACTAAGCATTTTTCTAGTATTCACTGCAGTATTCATAGAACTCTGTGAGTTCTTTGTAACAAACCAAAACCTGAGATTCGTATGGAGAATCAAGACATTTCGTACAGAAGTTTTTAAAAATTATTGTGATAAATTATCGTAACTGTTGAAGAACATCAACAACAAAGACGATCTTTCAAACAGTATCTAAAAGTATAAAACAGAAAGTAGAATCTCTTTTGTTCTTAAGCTTGTTCCCAAAGAAATTAGATTTCCTGGAGGTAATCATTGTTAAGACTCTTGTGTACCTATTTAGACATCTTCAGTATAGCAGTCATTGGCAATAGCATAGACTGCAGAATTTTAGAGCTAAGAATGATGGGCTCACTATAACTTCTGGTTTTACAAATAAGTAACTCAAGATACAGATAAATGATTTTATAGTTTTTACTGATGTCTGAAAAACACTTTGCAATTCATAAAATGCTTTGACATAAATTATCTATGTTAAAATTATTCAAGTGACTTGCCTCAAGGTTATACAAATTAATGACATGGCTGGAACTACAGGTAGGAAGCTGCTATTTTACCACGTAAAATTTTAGAAAGTAGTCTTTAAAAAGCAATTTGGTGGTATATATTGAGAACCTTAAAAGTATATACAATCATTGACCTTCATTAATCTCTTATAATTCCACCATATGATTCAGCTATAACAGTATTAAATAAAATAGAAAATAGATTATATGTATATAAATCTTATTACATGGCTTTTAAATTGTCAAGAATATCTTTCAGAAGACAAGGGCTCAGAAAGTTTGACAATTCCTGATTTGGTAATAATTATATTTGAGTCATTGGTTCATTTTATTATTTTTTATTTTGAGTTGCAACTACAAGTAGCTGGAACTACAGGTGTGCGCCACCACACCCAGCTAATTCTTTTTGATTTATTGTAGAGACAGAGTCTTGTCAAGTTGCCCAGGCTGGTCTCGAACGTCTGGGCTCAGGCAATCCTTTTGCCTCCACCTCCTAAAGTGCTGGGATTACAGGTGTGAGCCAATGCACCCGGCTGAGTCATTGTATTATTTTTTATTTTTTGAGTTGGAGTCTTACTCTGTCACCCAGACTGGAGTGCAGTGGCATGTTCCCGGCCACCACAGCCTCGACCTGCTGGGTTCTGGCGATCCTTTCGCCTCAGCCTTCCAAGTAGCCGGAACTACAGGAGTGTGCTACCACGCCCAGCTAATTTTTGGATTTATTGTAGAGATGAGGGCTCGCCAAGTTGCCCAGGCGGGTCTCGAATCCGCGGGCTTAGGCAATCCACTCGCCTCGGCCTCCCAAAGCACTGAGATTACAGGCTGAGCCACCAAGCCCGGCCAAGTCATCGTTTTAAAAGGAGGAATCTTGGTAATGAAATATTAATTTTTTATGACCCAGCAATTCCCCTATTGGGAATATACCTGGAGGAACTCAAATCATTCTACAAAAAAGATACCTGCACACGTATGTTTGTTGCAGCTCTATTCACAATAGCAAGGACATGGAACCAACCATGTTGTCCATTAAAAAAAATGTGGTACATATACACAATGAAATATTATGCAGCCATAAAGAAGGACAAACATATGGACTTCACAGTAGTTTGGAAGGATTAAGAGTCGATCATCCTCAGTGATCTATCACAGAAACAAAGAACAGAGTACCATATGTTCTCACTCATAAGCGGAACTTGAACAATTATAATACTATAAGAAAGCGACTGGCAGTTGTGGGAAACTGTTGTGGGGGGGTGGGATTGGCAGTTGAGGGAAACTGCCAGGGGAGGGAGGGGCACACCTCATCAACAAGGGTACCTACATAATCAACGTTTGTATACCTAACCCTGAATTGTACCCCATATCTTTATAATAAAAAAGAAATATTAATTTCTAAAGTTTACATGGGTCTTAAGAATTCATGTTTTTCAAAATTATTACTTACAGAACCAATTTTAAGTTACAGACATGACAGATACACAATGATTACTGAATATACTTTTGGAAGGTAGCTATACTCACCACTACTCGACCAACATGCTACTTTTTGTTTAAAAAAAAAACTACCAATAACTTCAAAGTAAGAATAACTTGAGAGACACCTAAGTAAGAAAAATTATACATATACAAATGCACACAAAACTACAAATAAAAATCAACTGAAGGCCAGGCACGGGGTGGCTCATGCTGGTAATTAGCACACTGGGAGGCCAGGCCAAGGTAGGAGGATTACTTGAGCCCAGAAGTTCGAGACCAATATGAGCAATGAAGTGAGACCTTGTCTCTACAAATAATTAAAAACTACACCTGTAGTTGTAGTCCCAGCTTCTGGGGAGGCTAAGGTGGAAGGATCGCCTAAGCCCAGGAGGATGAGGCTATGGTGAGCTGTGACTATGCCACTGCAATCCAGCTTATTAATCAGAGTGAGGCCAACTCAAACAAAACAAAACAAAAAAGCAAAACGACTGAATAATAAAGCACCTAAAAGATGCTACAGCATTCTTTCTGGCATAACGAAAATCAGTGCTGGTCACAAAATCACAAAATCCTCTGTGGCAATGACAATAAAATATGTATCTGACTAATAACAAAAATAAAGCTTTAAAAAATTTTTTTTATTTATATAGATGAGATCTTGCTATATTGCCCAGAATGGTTTCCAACTGCTAGCCTCAAGCAATCCTCCTGTCTCAGTCTCATAAAGTGCTGAGATTATAGGTGTGAGCCACTGTGCCCAGCCAATTTTTATTAAGAGAAAGTGTCAGACAAAAAATTAAACAGACAGGCAAGAAATTTCAAAATGATTATACTGTAACAAGATTTTTTTTTAAAAGAAAATATTCAAAGAAGCAGGTTTAAGAATAGAGGTTCTTACTCCAGTAATGGAATTTAGTTGTAAAAAGACAAAATTTAATTAAATTTATAAGGAGGAACTATTAATTAGGTTTAGTTAAGTATGTATTCTAAATTTGCTAAATGCAATGATCAATATTCAGTCAAAATACAAGTAATTCAATCAAAAGAATGTCTATGGGGGGAAAAATATAAAAACAACCAGAAGAAAAATAAAAGTAATTACAGATAATAAACTCTTGCGATCAAATCTTAACACATAAATTCAATCTCTTTTAATTCCACCATATTAAAGTATATTTCAAAAATCATGAAATTGTAGTATAGTTTTTTTTTTTTTTTTTTGAGTTGGAGACTCACTCCATTGCCCAGGTTGAAGTGCAGTGGCACCCTCACAGCTGCTCTAGCATTGACCTGCTGGGCTCTGGCGATCTTTCCGCCGCAGCCTTCCAAGTAGCTGGAAGTACATGTGGGCGCTACCATGCCTGGCTAATATTTTATTTAGTGTAGAGATGACATCTCGCCAAGTTGCCAGGGCTGGTCTCGAACCTGTAGGCTCAGGCAATCCACTTGCCTTGGCCTCCCAAAGTGCTGGAATTATAGGCTGAGCCACCGAGTCTGGTCAATGTAGTATAGTTTTAAAGTGGCTTTAATTATTTATAAGATATTAACTGTTATTTTTCTTTTCAAGACTGAAATCACCAAATTACCATTCTTCTAATTAAAAACAAACAAATAAAAAAGCCCACCACTTCCAAATGCAGAAAAATCTTCCAATTATTAATAAGAAAGGGGGAAAAAAAATTTCACTGAGTAAATAACACTCCAGAACAAGCTGTTGATTCTACATGCAAATCCATTTGTCACCTTTACTGGTTAAGCAGCTTCTGTTTTATGAAGGTATGCAAACATTCTAAATATCTTTATTTGGCTATCAAATGTTTGCTTTTTTCTCATATATTCAAAGTCTCTTTCATTACATAAAATAATTTAAACATTTCTTTTATATTTGTGTCAGATAATTCCAATGCAAAGTATTTTTTGTCTGATTTTCTTCATGGTTTTATTCAAAGTTTCTTGTTTTCAGTTGATTTTTTTTTTCTTAAAAATTTTTTTGTGGAAAATTATTTTTGGCAAGTTCCTTCAGAAGAAATTTTGATCTCATTAACTTGTTTCCTTTTCTTTCTTTTTTACCATTGAAATAGTATGAATTTGTGATGAAAACGTAAGCAAAAGCTAAGTCATGATTATCAGCTTTCATGGGAGACCTATTTGCCCCCTTTATCCATGACAAATTTTAAGACAGCCTATTTTCCCTGTCATTCCCTGGCCTGTGGATGGAGCTAATGCTGGTTTATTTCTAATTTATCCTTATGCTGAGAATAGCTCTTGCATATCCCAAAATCATCAGAAAGGTGGCTGCCTATTAGACATTCTACCTTGGAAGGGCCGTGGACTTTGTCTAGATTAGAAAAGATCCTTGAGATGATGCAGGCTTCAGGACTCTTTCTGATCTTCTTGCTCTTACTTTAATTCCTGAACTGTATCTTCTTTTCTGTTGTGCATGGTCATAGATAGATGAAATATTTTTTAAAAATTTTATCCAATATTTTCCATTGTTTTTAGCTTGAAGAGTGTTGTTCACTTTGAGCGCCTAGGTGCCATACTGCTAGAATAAAAGACTACATACTATTACTTTTCAGTCCTATTCTTTTGTATAGCCTGTTACCTCTTAGAGCTCTTGTGTCCACTATAGTTATTACTTATAAAAATTTTAGCTCCGTGTATATGTATATATATACACACACAAACACACACACACACCACTATGTGTCTACTGCTGTCTTCCAAAAGTAAACACATATTTACTCACAAAATAATGCAAGAACTGATAATGACTTATCATATTTAAAACTGCATATTACATAATTAATATAATCGATAATAAGTTATTGAATAGAGTTAAGCAAGGTTATCATTTTAGTAATAACCCTTCTGCCTACAGAAACTCTTACTTACTTTGGAAGGAGAACCATCAGTAATTTTCACCAACTGCCAAAGAATTGAGTAATGGGAACACTGCAGTGCCTGTACGACTATCTGTATAAAAACAACAACAACAAAAACTTTTTTAATGAAAAAATTCAAAGAAATAAAATAATTTATGTTTGCACAGTACTAAGAGAATAATATTTATAATAATTTCAGTTTTATACTTAAAGTTTCAAGTTTAACTTATTGTAGAATTAATGAGAATGTACAAAATACTTGGTTCAAAAAAAAAAGGGACAAACCAACATATAAATCTAGAGAAAAAAGACAGAACACACATGAATAAATAGGGACCCAAATAGCACTATGCTTTAAACAAAAATGTAGTGTCATGAATACTTTGCTTACTCAAATTTTAAAAAGGAGACTGATGAAATTATTTAAATCTACATTTTATAGTTAAAATATCTGAAACAAAAATAATTATCCAAATTTTATAACAAAATATTCTACTTGTGTTTTGAAGCATTTTAATGTAAAATATAATAATCATACCAAAAAGTGCATAAAATAAATATAAAGCTGAGAGAATTAGTGTCAAGCAAAAATACTGATGTAATCACGCCCCAGATCGAGACATAGAACATTACCAGTATCTCCTCCCAATATAACCTCTTACTTCTCCTAAGGGTAATGGTTATTTTGGTAACTTGGAAATCAGAGTATTTTAATGACTTAAGTCTGCATTCCTAAAGTTTTTTTATGCACAGCTATGAACAGCATATAAATGAAATCATGCAATAGGCACTACTTTGAGTCTGACTTCTTTCATTTAACATGTATGTTTAGGATTTATACATGTTGCATGTACCAATAGTTCATTAATTTTTAGTTCCACATAATGCTTAGAATATCCCCCCCTATTTATTCATTCTATAATTAATAAACTTTTACATTGCTTTGAGTTTTCGGCCATTATGAGTATTGCTGCTATGAGCATTCTTATATATGTCTCCTGGTTTTCAGAGTTTTTAGTTCTCAAGAACTCCTTACACTCTTAAAAATTACTAAGGAAAGCATTTTTGCTTTTGTGAGTTATATCTTTCAGTACTACCATATTAGAAATTAAAGGTCAGGTGCAGTGGCTCACGCCAGTAATCCTAGCATTTTGAGAGGCCAAGATGGGAGGATCGCTTGAGCCTAGAAATTTGAGACCAGATGGGCAATACAGTGAAACCCTGTCTCTTAAAAAAGAGAAAGGAAAAAAAAAAAAAAAGAAAAAGTAAGAAATGTTTACAAAATATTAATTTACTTAAACATAATTGATTACATTATAACATCAATAACGAAACTTTCTTAAAAAAAGAACTAAATTTAATAAGACAAAAAAAAAACAAGAAAAACCTTAAGAATGCCAGTTTTACATTTTTGCAAATCTCCTCAACTTCTGCCTTCATGGAAAATAACTATATTTTCCTATCTGTTCTGTGTTGTGTTATAGTATATTGATCTGACTGAAACATATGAAGAAAATCCAGTCACACAAAGATAAGTAGTTGGAAAAAGAAGGTATATTTTAATAGCCTTTGTAGATAAATGTGTATATGCCTTGCTGTGACACCAATACTCCACTGTACACTTGTGAAAGAATGAGAGTAAAACAAACAAATTACATCTAATTATGAAAATAGTTATGGCTTTATGTATCATTCTTGGACCACACTCTTGAGAAGCACTGCTCTAAAAACAGGATTGCCGGATCATATAGTATGTGTATGTTTAATGTTATTTGATAATACCAAATTGTTATCCAAAATGATCGTGTCTAGTAGTCATTAACAGTTCCTGCAGCTTTATATTTTTACCAATGCTTGGTGTCAGATTTCTTAAATTAGGTAATTCTAATATATAAAAGTACAGTGTTAATGTGATTTTTAATTTACATTTCTCTAATTACAATGAAGACAGGCACCTTTCATTTTTTATGGGCATTTGAATTTCTTTTTTGTGAACTGTCTGTTCAAGTGTTTTGTCCCTATTTTCCAGAGAGACAACAGAATTCAGGAAAATAAAATTGATTAAGGATCATAAAATAAAAGAGAATTCCATTTTGGATAGGTCTTTTGCTACAGTTCTGTTTGAATACATGATGTACCTTATTGCACCAAAACATATCTGATAATGATATTCCATTATTTTAGTTTTAAATTTGTCTTGTGTCTCTATTATTTTCCCAACCGATAAACTAAAAACCGTAAAGGTAAACATACATAGAGAATAAGATAAAAGATAAATCAGTAAGTAGAATGCTGCAGGAACTAGGTGAGGGTTTTAGCTGGTTTGACTTTTAAATTTTCAGGTTTCAAATCACTCAAGCAAAAGATATTTCCAACAGGCCTACTTGGCACTGAAAATAACTTAAGAACTAGAGGAATGAGTGGAGCTCCTTTTGAAGCAACTTTAATGAGATGAAGTCAAGATTTTATTAAACACAATAATTAAATGACTGATTTATGTCAGAATGCAGAAACATGACTAGTGAAACACTGTCAAATTATGAATATTAGTGCTAAAGAAATCACCCCTACGTGATCTCAAACCAAGTGAAGTGGGGACCAATGAGAGGCCCAAACTTTACCTGTACGATGACCACCTGTGTACCTAAATCTGAATTGTATCCCAGATTCTTAAAATAAAATAATTTTTAAAAAAAGAAATCACCCTAATGTCCTTAGAAATGTTCAGTGGTCTTAAGACATCATTTGTAATCTATAATTTATAATATTAAGTACATTGGTAATGCAGTTTGTGTGGAAAGACAAGATTTTAAAAATTATCTTGAATTTGATATAACCTGATTTGTTAAATTACTAGAAAAAGCCAGGCTCAGTGGCTCAACCTGTAATCCCATGCCTTGGGAGGCTGAGGTGAGTGGATTGCCTGAGCCCGCCGGTTCGAGACCCGCCTGGGCAACTTGGCGAGACCTCATCTCTACAATAAATCAAAAATTAGCCAGGCATGGTAGCATGCACCTGTAGTTCCAGCTACTTGGAAGGCTGAGGCGGAAGGATCGCTGGAACCCAGCAGGTCGAGGCTGTGGTGGCCGGGAGCGGCCACTGCACTCTAGTCTGGGCGACGGAGTGAGACTCCAACTCAAAAAAAATTACCAGAAAAGTGATATATAAATTAATAGTAATCAATGGGATACTAAGTTCCTGGAAAAAAGTAATGTTGAATAATTGCTTAATTTTGGTTATATCATTTATCCTATCAGTATAAATATCATTCTCTTTCCTTCTATTTTTCTACTGACCTATACTAGAAACTGAGTTCCATAGTTTTAAAGAAGTTTCTTGTCAGTTTATGAGGGAAGACAGACACTTGGTTACTCCAGTATCCGTTTCACATACAGAGTTCCCATTCTCATCTGTTTCACATACTGTTATTCCTTGTAAGTTTACTTTTAAAAGGGCTCTACTGCATTATCTTAAAATAAAAAGTTTGCTCTCACTGATTGGGAAGTATTTTGCTTTCTCACAAGCATAATTACTTAACAATATAGCTGATCAAATGTCAAAAGAAAATTCAGAACTTTTCCTTCCAAACTTCACTATCAGTCACTTTGACATTTTATTCTCTATACCAGCAATGTTATCCTAACTTGTCTAGAAGTCGTGTATTCACTTCATCTTTCTGGGGGCACAAATGAAACAATAATAAGCAACAAAAAGCTGAAAAAGCCCAAAGAGACAGTTCTATCCTTTGAGCACCACACTCCTTCTGCCTTTTCTAGAAATAACAGCAAGTACTGGTCTGATGACTAAGAATTTCTTCCAACCCTACTTTTCTATCCTCATGTTTTCATGAGTAAATGCTGTTCCTGGGAAGAAACACTGATGTACATTGCACATTTCTGGGAAAATTAGAAAGGAAG
Organism: Tarsius wallacei; assembly: GCA_963574415.1. NCBI lineage: Eukaryota > Metazoa > Chordata > Mammalia > Primates > Tarsiidae > Tarsius > Tarsius wallacei. The sequence goes on along the minus strand of CAUYQG010207059.1, from coordinate 33,929 downwards.
AATGCGTTTTCTATCTTTCTATTTTCTCCTTTCATCTGCCAGCAAGATACCAATGCCCCAGGAAAACTTGGGTCCTTGAATATCTTGAGAGAGCGGTGATACCTATTTCCTCTACTGGTACTTTACGGATATGGGGGTGAGAAACAAATTTCTATTGTGTTAAGCCCCTGAGATCTTGAGATTATTATAGCAGCTAGCACAACTTTACTCAATATAACGTGGTTATTAGCCTTTTCCCTTTTATCTCTTTAAAACTACAGCTTTTTATCTTTGACTAGCATACTGAATTAGTAAGAATCATTCAACTGTGGCTAAGGACAGATACAATAACACATGTACATGCATACATGTAAATTATCTACACCTGCAGGACATGTTTAACAATTCTGAAAACCCACATAATGACAGTGGACAAATTTGGGGTCTTTTACTTTTCTGTTGGCAAGAGATCTTAAGAGGAAGGAGGATCAGACTTTTTAGTTGACGCATACAAGATAAGAGTCAACTAAACTCAGCTGCATCTGATATCCAATATTGGTCTATCATTTTTATTATGAGTTAATATGAGTAAAAATATTCTCTCCAAAAAAAAGCTTTTCAATGTAATTAATAATCAATATGGCTTCACTGAGGATGTAAGGCTGGCAAATAAGCACATAAACAGATGTTCAACATCATCAGCATTAGGAAAATATATGTTAAAAGCATGATGTAATACTACTACATAACTACCAGGATGTCTAAAGTAAAAGCTGGTCAGGCACGGTGGCTCAGCATGTAATCTCAGCACTTTGAGAGGCTGAGGTGAGTGGACTGCCTGGGCCTGCAGGTTTGAGACCAGCCCTGGGCAACTTGGCGAGACCTCATCTCTACAATTAAACAAAAATTAGCCAGGTGTGGTAGTACGCGCCTGTACTTCTGGCTACTTGGAAGGATGAGGTGGAAAGACTGCCGGAGTCCAGCAGGTCGATGCTGGGGTGGTCATGAGCATGCCACTGTACTCTAGCCTGGGCAACGGAGTCAGACTCCAGCTCAAAAAAATGAAAAATAAAGTAAAAATTACTGATATGATCAAGTGCCACTGAGGATACACAATAACTAAAACTCTTGTACATTGCTGGCAGAAATGCAGAATGATAGAACTACTCTAGAAAACTGTTTGCAGTTTCTAATTGAACATAAAACCTAGTAACTGTACTCCTGGGCATTTACTTTATAGAAATGAAAACTATTGTTCAAAAAAAAATCTGTACATGAATAAAACAAATTATGTTGTATCCACGCAATGGATTAATACTCAGCAGTAAAAAGGAACTAACTACTGATTCACACAATAACTTGTATTAATCTCAAAAACATTATTTTTCAGGGAAGACATTCTTCACCACAGCCTCAACCTCCTAGGCTCAAATAATCCTTCTATCTCAGCCTCCCAAGCAGCTGGGACTACAGACACATGCCACCATGTGTAGCTAAGTTGTTTTTTTTTTTTTGAGAGACCAGGTTTTGCTATGTTGCCTAAGCTGGTCTCAAACTCCCAGTCTCAAGCAATTCTCCCACCTCAACCTCCCAAATGTGAGCCACCATGCCTGGTCACATTTTAAAGAATTTTTACAATCATTATATAACTTTAAGCTTTAGATCAGAGAGCTGAAATACAATAAAAAAGATTTATCAAACTTTCCTGTGGCCTTTGGTTCTGAAATTTCCAACATGTGATGTTTTCTTTTGTTCTTATGGTTGTGTTTTGGTATGGAGCTTTCTAAACCTTAAAGTACACAATGGTCTGCCTTTGAAATGACCTTCATTAAATATGAGAAACAATTATTTCTCTCCTTTTATTTTTAGCCTTTTCCATTAAACATTAAGCTTTATATATAGGAAAATTTACTGTTTTTAACATAGTGTTCTGAGTTTTGACAAACGCACAGACATGCAACCACCAAAACAACCAAGACACAGAATAGTTCCATCCTCTCTCAAAATCTCCCATGCCCTTTTGTAGTGAGTCCCTGCCCCCAACCCTGGAGATCTGTTTTCTGTCCTTACAGTGTTGCTCTTTCCAGAACATATAATGAAATTATACAGCATGTAGTCATGAGTAGCTAGTGTCTTTGACTCTGTATAATGCACCTGAGATCCATCGATGTTGTTGTATCAGTAGCTCCTTCCATTTTATTACTGACAAGTATTCTTTTGTATGAATAGTATCACAATTTGTTTCTATTTATCAGCTGATGAATTTGAGTTGTTTGCAGGTTTTTTTAAGCAATTATGATTACAGCCACTATAAACATTCAAGTATCGGTTTTTTGGTTTTTTTGCGGGGGGCTGGAGTCTCACTCTGTGGCTTAGGCTGGAGTGTAGTGGCATGCTCATGGTCACCACAGCCACGACCTGCTGGGCTCAGGCAATCCTTTCGCCTCAGCCTTCCAAGTAGCTGGAAGTACAGGCAAGCGCCACCACGCCTGGCTAATTTTTTGATTTATTGTAGAGATGAGGTCTCGCCAAGTGCCCAGGCTGCTCTCACACCCATGGGCTCAGGCAATCCTCTCACTTCAGTCTCCCAAAGTGCTGGGATTATAGGTGTGAGCCACCGCACCTGGCCCCAAGTATAGGTTTTTATGCAAACCTAAATTTCCCTTTCACTTGGAAAAACAGCTAGGAGGGACTGCTTGGTTATATGACAAGCGTATATTTAAACTTTATAAAACGGCTGCCAAACAACTTTCCAAAATGGCTATACCATTTTGCATTCCCATCAGCAATGTATAAAAGCTTCAACTACTTTGCATCCCTATTAGCATGTGCTATTACTTTTTTTTTTCTATCAACCTTTCTATAGATTCACAGTGGTATCTCATTGCTGCAATTTGCATTTCTCCAATGACTAATGATGCTGAGTTACTTTTCATTTGCTTATTTGCCATCCATCTTTAGTAAAGTATCTGTTCAATTACTTTGTCTATTTTTAAAAATTGGGTTGTTCTTTCAATTGAATTGTGAGAGAACTTTAAATTTTTTGGATCCAAGTCTTTCCTTAGTTATATGATTTGCAAAAACTGTCCAGCTTACTGATTTGTTTAGTCATTTTCTTAAGTGTCCTTCAGTTCTTAAATTTAATAAAGGTTAATGTTTGAACTTCTCTTATGAACTGCACTTCTGGTGTCATAGCTAAGAAATCTTTGATCAACCCAATGTAACAAAGGTTTTTCTCATGTTTTCTTCTAAAAGTTATATAATTGCAGGTGTTACATTAAGTTTATTTTGAGTTAATTTTTCTATATGGTATGATGCATTAAAGTTTTTTTTTTGCATATGGATGCCCAATTGTTTCAGCATCATTTGTTGATAGATTATCCTTTCCTCAAAGAACTATCTTTGCACCTCTGTGAAAAAAAAAATTCAACTGATCATGTACATATTGGTCTGTTTCTGAATTCTCTATACTGTTTCTTTGATTTGTATTACTATCTGTTCTTCAATACTACTTAGTATTAATTACTGTTCATAGTCTTGAAATCAGGAATTGTGTGTCTTCTAATATTGTTCTTTTTCAAAATTCTTTTATTTTGCCTTTCCATATAAATTTTAGAATCAAGTTGTCAGTTTTTACAAATCATTCTGCTGAGATTTTGGCTGAACTATACTAAATCTATAGATAAGTTTGGGGAGAGCTAACATGTGACTGAGTCAATTTATGAACATAATATATTTTCATTTATGTTAACACCTTATTTGATTTCTTTGACTAATGTTTTATAGTTTACAGCATACAGATCTTGCACATATTCTGTTAGTTTTACATGCAATTATTCATGTTTTTGGTGCTTTTGTAAATGATATATTTTATAAAATTTCTATTTCCAATTGCTCTTTGCTAACCAACTGTTTTTTTTTTTTTTTAGTTGTTTGGAGTCTTACTCTATTGCCCAGGCTGGAGTGCAGTGGCACACTCATGGCCACCCCAGCACTGACCTGCTGGACTCCGGCAATCCTTCCACCTCAGCCTTCCAAGTAGCCGGAACTACAGGCATGCACTACCACACCCAGCTAATTTTATGATTTATTGTAGAGACGAGGTCTTGTCAAGTTGCTGGGCTGGTCTCGAATCCGTGGGCTCAGGCAATCTACTTGCCTTGGCCTCCCAAAGTGCTGGGATTGCAGGCTGAGCTGAGCCTGGCTTACCAGCTGGTTTTTATGCTTGAATAGTATTAGATGACTGGGTGCGGTGGCTCACACGTGTAATTCCAGCACCTTAGGAGGCCAAAGCGGGAGGATTGCTTGAGTCAGGAGTTCAAGACCAGCATGGGCAACACAGCAAGGCTGTCTCTATTAAAAAAAAACTAAATGGGAGAGGCGGTATGTACATGTAGTCTCAGTTACTTCGAAGGCTGAGGTAGAAGCCTGAGCCCAGGCGGTCAAGGCTGTGGTAAGCCATGATTGTGCCACCGCGCTCTAGCCTGAATGACAGAGTGAGACCCTGACTCAAAAAATTAAAAAATAAACACACAAACAATATTAGATGTACATGATAACATATCCAACAGTATAAACATACAATTAAAATTAAGTTTCTTGACCACTAAACATCTCTAGTTTTCCACTGAGAAACCTACTGTTAACAGTTTTTATGTACCATCCAAAAATAATCTTCAGTTGTGTGTATATATAGATCGTCTAATCCTTACGATACATATACTGATTTTCTGCTTGCCTTTTTCATTCAATATATCATTAAATGTCCACTTACATAGAAAAGTATAACAAATAATATCGACTTCATTATTTTATTCATTGCTACAAAGAATTACAGAGAACCAAAACTATCCTATTCTATATAAATGGTTCTGTATAGACGAAAACTTAGAATGTTTTAAGTTTTAAATTTTCATAAGTAATGCTACAATGAACATATTTGTACCTATGCTTTTGTATACATATACAAATATGTATCTGTAGTCTAAATCCCTAGAACCACAGATACTTAAAGGGTATGTTTACTTTCACTTTTGATCAAGATTGGCAAATCATCTTCTAATGGGGTTATATGAAACTATTCTCAGAATAGTATTTGAGAGTACTTAGGTGCTTTTAGAAAAACTTTCTAAGAGTTTATGATGCACACATAGTTGAGAATTACTAGATCACAGCCTAGATTGGAGAGAGGGTGAAAGTGACGTTGCTAAGACCTCTCTTTCTGATTTCTGATGTGATCCACAAGAGAAAACGTAAGGGATAAGACTAATGATATGCTAGTAGGTCTGGAAGAGTATGGCAAGAAAAGGTATTCAGGGGGAGAATTTATAAAAAAGATCAAAAGCTTCATGAGACCAAGGATTGCTTTTGGTACATCACTATATCCTTAGAATCTGGCACACAAATACATTTTTGGTAAATAATGACACGGTAGGCAGCAAGTCCGATGTGTGTTTATGTATAGTTTGTATGGGAGGCATGAATCTCGATTTCTAACTTTTAGACTTAGGTGTTCAGGTGAATAGATATGGATACAGAAGTCCTAAAAGGTACGACCCATGAATAAGAAGTATGTAACTGAAAAATATAATTACTTTCTTTTTTTGAGTCAGAGTCTCACTCTGTCACCCAGGTTGGAGTGCAGTGACACGATCATAGCTCACCACAGCCTCAGCCTCCTGAATAGCTGGGACTACAGGTGTGTGCCACCCACCCACATTCAGCTAATTTTTTAATTTTTGTAGAGATGAAGTCTCACTACATTGCCCAGGCTGGTGCTGAATTCCTGGGCTCAGTTGATCCTACCGCCTTGGCCTCCCAAAGTGCTGGGATTACAGGTATGAGCCACTGCACCCAGCCTAAGTGTGTAATCTTCTAAGGAAAGTATGATTCTGTCAACATAAGCAATAAGTCATAATCTATCCAAACGCAACAACCTGACTACATGTAAACTCACCCTCTATGTTATGTTCAACATGAAGAATGTGCTGGTTTCCAGTTCACAATGCTGGATTAAGTACCAGCATCTAATCTCTCCCCACAACTGCCATTGAAACAACACAAATAGTGTTTTTTAAAAAAGATACATACAAAAAATAAGAGTGTGACATGAGGCAAACATCAGAAGGTATGGGTAAAGGGTGGAAGAGTAGCCTGAGCTGCCATGAACAGCAGCAGCACATTAGTAGCAGAAAATGGGATGAGACAATTAAAAAAAAATTTAAACCTTGGTTTAAGTGGGTATGCCATAGCTTTGGGACCTTATGCAAGTTATTTAATATTTCTATGTTTCTGTTTCATCATCAAGAAAATGAAAATAATGATACATATTCAATACAGCTCTCTTAGGCTTAAACAGATAAAACAATGTAAAGGCTTAAAATAGTACCTGTTACATAATAAAGGTAAAATAAAAGTTTCTATTACTGATGCCTCAAGAGAGGCTCAAAGTTAGTGATACATGATTACACGTCTTTTTTAAACGAGTTTAATCACACTACTTTGGTCCATAACATATAACATTTACAAAAAAATACTCTAAATGTTCTTTATTGGTTTTCCATTTTTTAGTTCTGGAAACTATATATTACAGCAGAAAATGAGTATTTTATTTTTCTTAGATGTTATCTAAGATGACATTCACATTTAAAACTATGCCAACAGTAAACAGGAACAAGGCCAGAAAACAGAATAGAAAACATTTAAATATATCTTAACTTTATTTTACAAAAACGTGTATGAGACGCAGTAAATTCTGAAATGTGGGGTTTTTTTTTACAAGCTAATAATTGTTATGTTATGGATCTGCAATAACTTCAATATTTTTCATAAGTTGAAAATTCATTAGAAAAGGAAAGGGCATAAGCAGTCCCTGCAACATATTCTTGTGCTAGAAATGACAGAAGTTCTAAAAAAAAATCTCAATCACATAGGGCTGGGCTCAGTGGCTCAAACCTGTAATCCCAGCACTTTGGGAAGCGGAGACAAAAGGATTGCCTAGGGGTTCGAGACCAGCCTAGACAACTTGATAAGACCTCATATACAAAAAATAAAAAATTAGCTGGGCGTGGTAGTGTAAGCCTATAGTTCCAGTTACTTGGAAGGCTGAGGCAGAAGGATTGCCTGAACTCAGCAGGTCAAGGCTGCAGTAGCTGTGAGCATGCCACTGCACTCTAGCCTTGGGGAAAGAGTGAAATTCCAACTCAAAAATAAATAACCAATAAATAAATAAAAATCAATCAATCACATAGAAACTGGTTTGAAGGGAGCTCCCACTGGTCAAATCTGCAACAATTTGAGCGCTGAAATAAATAACAAGAGTACTGAATCACAAATTAATAAAGTACAAATAAAATAGGAATCCATGAGTCTACAGTGATGCAAAAGTTTTAAAAATAAATATAAAATTATAAAAAGTGAATTAGAGAATGAATGAATGAATAAAGGAAGAAGGGAAAGTTCTTCCTTAGAGTGTCAACTAAGAAATACAAAACAAATAAGTTAGAAAATCATCATTTTAGTCATTGTTTTGTGATCATTATTGTGATAAATGAGTCAGGCAAGAATCATAAATAGATACTAAAAGTATTATGTCAAAGCCTGATAAGAAACAGGATTTATACAGTTTTGAAGAATCTTCCTACAGATTACCTAATTAAAAGGGACACTAGTAACTATACAGGAGAAGCTTGGTAGATCCCGCCTTAATCAAAGTTAATAACATGCATAATGAACAAACTGACATCATGTACTTCCTGATGTGATTCACTGAGGACTAAATAGCACTTAGGTAGCATTTCTGCCAAGAATGTTTAATCCAAATCTAAACATTCAGAACATCAGACAAACCTCAATTGAGAACATTCTATAAAATAACCAGTCTGAAGTCGGGCTCGGTGGCTCAGCCTGTAATCCTGTGCCTTTGGGAAGCTGAGGTGAGTGGACTGCCTGAGCCCACGGGCTCGAGACCCGCCTGGGCAACTTGGCGAGACCTCATCTCTATAATAAATCAAAAAAATTAGCTGGGTGTGGTAGCGCATGCCTGTAGTTCCAGCTACTTGGAAGGCGGAGGTGGAAGGATCGCCGGAGCCTAGCAGGTCGAGGCTGCGGTGGCCGGGAGCGGCCACTGCACTCCAGTCTGGGCGACAGTGAGACTCCAACTCAAAAAACAAAACAAAACCAGTCTGTACATTTCAAAATGTCAATGTCATGAAACACAAAGGCTGAGAAACCATTCCAGATGAAAGGAGACAAAACAAAACATAACAACTAAATGCAATGTGTTATCTGCATTGGGTCCTGGGCTGAGAAAAATTGCTATAAAGAATATTATTAATAAATATAACTATGTAATTTACATATGCACATATATGTATATGCAAAGTATAGGTATACACATATAAAGACAGAATGTAAGTGCATAAATGTGGAAAAATAGTGACAACTGATAAATCAAGTCAGTTTTTCTATTATAACTTTTCTATAATAACTAGAATAGGTATTTTTTTTAATCTTCTCTAACATTACTGTTATGAGAAAAGATAGATCACTCACTGGGGGGAGCGGGGAGGAGGAGAGAAAAAGTGGGAGAGAAAAAACATATATATAGGTATACACCTTGGAGATATTGCCGGTTCAGCTCCAGATCACCACAAAAACACAAATATTGAAATAAAGTGAGTCACACAAATTCTCTGGTTTCCCAGTGCATATAAAAGTTATGTTTACACTATACTGTTGTCTATTTAGTGTGCAAAAGCATTAAGTCTAAAAAATGCATAACTAAAAAATACTTCATTGCTAAGAAATGTTAACAATCACCTGAGCCTTCAGTGAGTCATAATCTTTTTGATGGTGGAGGGGCTTTCCTTGATGGTGATGGCTGCTGACAGATCAGGGTGGCTGCTGAAGACTGGGGTGGCTGTGGCAATTTCTTAAAATAAGATGACAACGAAGCCTGTCACATTGATTGACTCTTCCATTCACGAAAGATTTCTCTGCAGCATGCAGTGCTGTTTGACAGCATTTTCCCCACAGTAGAATTTCTTTCAAAATTGAAGTCAATCCTCTCAAGCCCTGCTGCTGCTTTATCAACTAAGTTTAAGCAATATTCTAAATGCTTTGTTGTCATTTCAACAATGTTCACTGCATCTTCACCAGGAGGAGATTCCATTCAAGAAATCACTTTCTTTGCTCTCTCATGAAAAGCAACTACTCATCCTTTCAAGTTTGACCATGGAATTGCAGCAATCCAGTCCCATCTTCAGGCTCCACTTCCAATCCAACTATAGTTCTTTTGCTATTTCTACCACATCTACAGTTACTTTCTCCACTGAAGTCTTGAACCCTTCAAAGTCATCTATGAGAAGTGGAGTCAACTTCTTCCAAACTCTTTTTAATGTTGATATTTGGATATCCTTCCATGAATCACAAATGCTCTTAATGGTGTCTAAAATGGAGTATCCTTTCCAGAAGGTTTTCAATTTACTTTGCCCAGAGAAATCACTATCTATGGAAGCTACAGGCTTATGAAATGTTTTCTTTAAATAACAAAAGTTGAAATTACTCCGTGATCTATGGGCTGCAGAATGTATGTTGTGTTAGCAGGCAAGAAAAGTGAGAGATCTGTTACTCTTCCTTTCACTTGAACACTTATAGGCCATGGTAGGGCAATTTATTGGCCTAATTTCAATATTGTTGTGTCTCAGGGAATAGGGAACCCTGAGAGAGAAAGAGATGAGGGAACGGCCTGTCAGTAGAGCAGTCAGAATACACACAATATTGATTCATTAAGTTCGCCACCTTATATGGGCATGGTTAGTGATGCTCCAAAACAATTACAACAGAAACTTCAGAGATCACTGATCACTATAAGAGATAATAATGAATAAACCTGAAATATTGCAAGAATTACCAAAACGTGACACAGAGACATAAAGTGAACACATGCTGTTGGAAAATTGAAACCAACAGACTTTTTCGGCGCAGAGTTGCTACAAACCTTCAATTTGTAAAAAACAATTATTTGTGAAATAAAACAAGGTATGCCTGTATGAGAATTCAGTGAAGAGTAAGTCTAGGAAACTTCTAGTTGAATTGGTCACCATTAAAAAGAAATATCAAGAATATGGCCAATATGCTAGACCAAAAGCTGAACAGTTAGTTTTAAGTTATCTTAAAAAAAACTAAGCATAACTGACGGTTGACAATAACAAACATTTTGGTAGGTTTTCAATATCCTTGCTCTAAAAGGGCATTATTCCTGAATTCTAACTGAATCCAGTACACAATTGGAACCTGAAAAAATGAGGTTGTACGTTGATATTTGGATATCCTTCCATGAATCACAAATGTTTTCAATGGTGTCTAGGATGAAGAACTGGTTGAATGTAGAGTTTTTGTATTTTTAATAGTGATCTTAAATGATGTTTGCAAAAGTTGCTAAAACAAACATGATTACAATCTAGTAGTCACATACATAAACCTTATATACATGATTAATAAATAAGAATATTTGTCTAAGGTATTAACAATAAACGTGTCTTCTTAAATCAACACATTAAAATAAAATGGGGGAAATGACAAATATGCAGTGAAAATAAGCAACAGAAAACCAAAATTAAAGACAACGCTATGACGCTGTCACAAATCAGTGCTAAGACAATAATGATGGAATAATGAGTTTAAAAATTTACACGTTTATAATCTCCAGATGAAACAGTGGTGTGCTATTCTTATTCTTTTCAGAAGAAACGAGGAAAAAAACGAGGAAAAAAAAGTTGGACTGTCAGCAATAAGTAAAGAAAAACAACAGGGTCAAATATGTAGCCTCTTTCCACAAACTACAATAAAAACACCCAACGCAATCAGGGACATTTGTAGGAATCAAGAAAATGAATAATGTTATGCAATGCAAAAGAACTAATCACAGTAATAATAAAAGTGCTGTTTCTATGCTTTAACTCTTTTTTTTTTTCTTTTTAAAGAGACAGGGTCTCATTCTGTCACCCAAGCTGAAATGCAATGATGTGATCAAAGTTCACTGTAACTTCAAACTCCTGTGCTCACGGGGCTCCTTCTTTAGCCTCCTGTAGTTCTATAGATGCATGCCACAAGACTGGCTAATTTTTTAAAAATTATTTTTGTAGAAGAGGTCTCACTATGTTGCCCAGTCTGGACTTGAACTCCTGGCCTCAAGTGATCTTTCCTCCTTAGCTTCCCAAAGCACTGAGATTACTATAATTAACTTTTAATACGAAATTATCGTTTTGTTACATTGGTTTAAATTCTTATTGCTTCAGTGTAATGAGTATCATCTAAGCATTCCATGTTGACAAGTGGGAATGAATGAAATAACTTCTAAACATTACCTACGCTTAGCCATGAAGTTGATATTTTGGTCTACATGAGTGTCTCCAGTGTACAAAATAAATCCTTCTAATTTTTCTACTAAAGTCTCCCCTCCAGATTGGGCAAAGTTTGCTGAATTTCTGCCCCTTTTACTCAAGTTACATACAAATATAAAAAGTTCTATAATCTACTAAAGGCTCCCAAAACTATAAGTCTACCATAAAAATTAAGCCATGCCTGAAGTTTAATATTAGAACAGTGTCTGGAATATAGCTGTCATCAGAAATTTTCAGTATATAAGAAATTAATCAAAAGTCTTAAAATTGCCACTATCATAATTAATGGTATTTTTCCTAAAAGAGCAATGTTTACCTTTTCATTCAATTTTTAAGTATAGCTAAAGTTCTCTATTTTTTTCTGCTTTAACACACTGGCAGATATGACATACCTACTGCCAATATTCCATAACTATGGCAATAATTCTCAAAGGAGGTTGGCTGCATCAAAGAATTACCAACTACTTTCTAAAAAAGGCTTTTGATAATCATGTGACTTCAGAAAAGCTTAGCTTTCTAAAATGACACAGAAGGAAAACCAACAAATTCCTACCTGTTCTGGCATAGCTCCATGTTCAATTCCAGTCTTCAATAATCTGTAGCAATTACCAAACAGATCCCATTTTGTGAGATCATGAGCACTAAAATAAACAAAAATGCATTAACTTTATTCTACACTGGAAGGGAATTGAAATTTGAGATCAGTTTCAGTGAATGCAAGAATAACTTCATTTTCTGTAGAACTGAAAAAGATCCATACAGGAAATGTTCACACGCTCAAATTTGAAAGAGAAAGATGGAAAGAAAGAGGGAAAGGGGGGAAAAAAAAGAAGAAAGAACTGATACCATGAATTCATTGAAGAAATCAACAACAGTAAAATTTCACATATTTAACTGAAGGTTTCTACCACATGGTCGACCTAAGTTCAAATTCCATATATGGGTAATCTTTCTTTCTAGTGTATTTTAAAATACGTTTAAACAAATCCATGTACACTTTAAAAATATAACCGTATGTGTATTTTTGAAAGAGAGATTTGTATTCACAAAATGGAGATAAAGATAAAACTAGAGGAAAGGAAATAAGTGAGAGCTCAAAAACAGTGGTATGTAGCAATTTACATGGGCTGAGAACTTCTGAATATGATAATGGTGACACTTTAAATTCTCATGAGCTCTACTACTAAACATAGTCCTCTGACACTGGCTGGCAACTTTCATTTTCACGGCCTAGGCAACACAGTGAGACCTCATATCTACAAAAAATAAAAAAAATAACAAATTAGCCAGGTATGGTGGTGCAGGCCTGTAGTCCCAGCTCTCGGGAGGCAGAAGCAGAAGGGTCATATAAGAGTTGCTTCTCCATGGAATACAATAAAATGTATTTGTATATAAAGAAAAGGACTAGATTTCAAGAACTGCTTTTAGAAATTCGAAGTAGCAGTGGGAAACTGCCAGAAGAGGTGGGGGCACATCTCATCAACAAGGGTACTTGCATAATGAAGATTTATATACCTAATCCTGAATTGTACCCCACATCTTTAAAATTAAAAATTTTTTAAAAATGCACATTAAAAAAAAAAAAAAGAAGGTCGGGCACAGTAGCTCACACCTATATAATCCCAGCACTTTGGGAGGCAGAGGTGAGAGGATTGCCTGAGTCCACGGGTTCGAGACCAGCCTGGGCAACTTGGTGAGACCTCATCTCCACAATAAATCAAAAAATCAGCTGGTCTTGGTGGCTCACATCTGTAGTACCAACTACTTGTAAGGCTGAAGAGGAAGAATCACCTGAGCCCAGCAGGTCAAGACTGCGGTGGCCATGAGCAGGCAACTGCACTCTAGCTTGGGCGACAGAGACTCCAACTCAGAAAAAAAAAGAAAAGAAAAGAAAAGAAAAAAAGAAATTCAAAGTTTTCTTTTTTTATTCTTAATTTTAATTTAATTTAATTTTTTTAGGAAAAGGTCTTGCTCTGTCACCCAGGATGTACAGTGGTGGATCTCAGTTCACTGCAACCTCAAACTCCTGGGCTCAAGTGATCCTTCTGCCCCAGCCTCCCAAGCTAAACGGAGATAATTAACACATGCGTTGTCTCACATATTTACCTGCTTTGTGGCGAAAACATTTAAAATCTACTCTCCTAGCAACATTCAAGAATACAATACACTGTTATTAACTACAGGCATCACATTGTATAATATATCTCTTGAATAATTATTCCTCCTAGCTCACTGAAATTTTATATCCTTTGACCAATATTTCAACTACTCCACAAACTATTTCTTATTTAGTAAAATTTCTAAAAGCTATCATTTGAAAATTACACCTATAAAATTTAGCTTATAAAATAGGCCCATCTAATTTGTTAAATAATACTGACTGAAACTTTTACAATGTACATTCACTAAATGATAAATCTTCATTAATGATAATCTTATACCTTAAGTAAATAAATGATAATAACAAAGCATAATTCATCTAGAGAAGACTTGAATGAAGAAAAAAACTCAATATTTCTCTAAAATTTCCCATTGCTGTATGAATGTTAAACATTACAATCATTCCATGTATGTTAGCTAGTATATACTATTCACTAAATCAACCTTTTTTGTTTTTAGAGAGGAATCTCACTATCTTGCCCAAGCTGGAGTGCAGTGGCTATTCCCAAGAGTGATCATGGCACAGTGCAGCACTGAACTCCTTGGCTCAAGTGATCCTCCCGCCTCAGTCTACAAAGTAGCTGGGACTAGTAAGCATGTGCCTCCTAGCTCACTACAATTACTTTAAATAAAACAACGTACTTGTGAAAAGAAGTTAACCGCTTTAATGTAGAAAGAACATTATAAATATCATCATCATCAGCTTCTTCTCCCTATAAAAAAAAGTAAACATAACTTCATTACTACAACTTTACTCATCTCAAATTTACATTGAAGTATATTAATACTTGCTGCCTAAAGAACAGCTCTTTTAAATTATATAAATGCTATATAGTCACTGTATATAAATAAGAAGATACACATAAGCAAAAAGAAATAAAAAAAACCCATAATCCCAACACCCAGAGATAACCAATTTTGCATTTTAAAGAATATAATACACAAAACCTTGCAAATGTCTCTGGTTAATAAATACTATAAGATAAATTTCTTGAAATAAAAACTGCTGAGTGAAAGGGTATGGACTTGAAAGTTCTTTTAATGATTATTTCTAGGATTTTACTGATTGTCAGTTACTTTTGTAGCTTGAAATTCAAAATGAAAAATCACAAATAATGGCTAAAAACAATGAAAGCTTCCAATAATAGGGAAAAGGTCTTTTAAAAATAAGTCACAAGAATTAAAAAAAATCTTATTGGCTAGGCCATCAGAGCACAGAGAACTGTGAGGGAGGGCTCCAGACCACCTTATAAACATTGGAGAAAGAAGGCAAGAGGAAGGGATCACAGAAATAAATAGAAAAAAAACCAACTGGAGATGCTTGCTGCTATTTTGGGCATATTACCAGTGAGCAGGCATCCTTACAAGTGCACTTAATTTGTATGCCCTATTCATTAGCACATCATAATAATTCAGCAATATTAAAACGCAAATTAGGTCCCAGGAATACGAAATAAGAAGTTAAAAAAAATCTGGCTTTTATGGAAAAAGATTTTTAAAATAAAATATAACCAAAGTTGATCTTCACAGGATGCACAATTACAATAAAGCTACTAAGTTTTGAAAGGAGTAGAGAAATCTACTAGAAATGGAAACAATTTATACACTCAGCTATCTTGAATAATTATTAGCCAATATTATCAAATGTTTACATTAACTTTAGAACAGACCTCTTGAAGTAGGTCTTCCACAGAATGATTGAATCGATCTACAAACTCATCAATCAGCTGGCTTCGAGCTATGTCAACTCTGTTCTGGATGGTATACTCTTCGCTGCATAAGATGCTATAGGTTTTACTGCAGGCTTCTAGAACATCTGATTCCACGTGTTTCTCCACAACAAACTTAATCTGTTTTAATAAAGCATCCAGATGCTGAGGAGGAAAAATAGAAAAACTGTAATATTTACATTAATAACAAAAATTTAAAAATAGCATCTGTCAAATAACAAATAAGCCTATATAAGTACATAAAATAAAATAATCCAGTTAACAAAACTATTATGATAGCAGAAACCCAACTGCATTGTATCTTACCTTTTCCATTCTACCTGTGCTGTATATTTCTAAATCAAAATACTGTGGAATCTGTAGCAAGTTTGCTACCTTCTCTGCATCTGCAGAATACTAGAAGGAGAAGCAGAGAAAAGAGCAGTAACTAACAGTACAGTGAAAGCAGACTCAGTGACACAACAAAGCTATAAGTGAGACCGTACCTTGGACAGCAACATAGGAAGTGTGATGATAAAATGCTCAGTCAATTTGTTTCTATCATCAATTTGAGTTTTTCTTTCTTTGGCAGTTAGCACCTAGAAATAAATGGAAAAATAATAAAAGGGTTGCGATAATTTACAAATCTAAAATGTTACACAGAATGGTAAAGCACTAGCAGATAAAAAACTGCATTTTAAGAGGGACTTAAACTAATTACCGAAATAAATACATGTAGGGTTTATGCAAATAATTATATCATGCACTATTGTGTTATTAAGTAGCTGAAGTTTAGGTTAATTACTACTTGTTTATATTAAATAAAAATATAAACATTTCTATAAAACTCTAATTATCATTATAAAAATATCAAAAGTAATAAAAAAATAACTTTTCTAGGGTTTTAATCTCAGTGTGTTAACAATGATCTTCCCTTTGTTAAACACTTTTTAAAGTAATCCTTTTTGGGGGGGGGTTCGGGGTTTCACTCTGTTACACAGCCTGGAGTTCAGTGGTATAATCATTGCTCATCAAAGCCTCAAACTCCTGGGTTCAAGCGAACCTCCTGCCTCAAGCTTCCAAGTAGTTAGGACTACAGGTGTACACCACCATGCCTTGCTAATTAAGCAATGCTTTTAAAATACCATTAGAAGCTAATAAATGTTCACTTATTTTTAAAGTGTATCTTTGGATTCATTTGTATTTCAGTCACCATGTAACTAAGCTCATAAATCTGTTAGGAAGCAAACGATAGAGGGGTAAGGCCTGTGCTTGTGGAACAAATTTAAGTTGACAATGTTCATCACTTTACCCAGTATACAACATTTTAAAATACAGGTGGTTTCAAAGATAAAACATTAAAATGCAAGCTCAGTTTAAGGTAATAATTTCCCCAAAGTATCCTGCATTTTGTTATTATCTTGAAGAAATGTGCCATTATAACGCTGAATGGTTTTATAGAACAGAAACATTCCAATATAAATGTGAACCCCAATGTTTAAGATGTAATAGAACCTCCTAACTGATTGTTGCCCAACCTTTTAAGCGTATAAAATGTGTCACTTTGGAATGATCTACAAATCACTGTGTTAAGTTCTATACAAAGTAATTAAAAGGACTACATACAAAGTGAAATATACGCCTAAGAATGTGTTAAGGATATTGAGAAATCTTGAAATCATTTGACAATGTATGAGAGGTCTAAGGATACTGATTTAGGGAAATAGCTTTTTTTTTTTTGAGGTGGTGGTCTTACTCTGCCGCCCAGGCTGGAGTGCAGTGGCATGCTCACAGCCACCCACAGTCTTGGGGCTCCAGCTATCCTTCCGCCTCAGCCTTCCAAGTAGCCAGAACTACAGGTGCACACTACCACATCTGGCTAATTTTTGATTTATTGTAGAGACAAGGTCTCACCAAGTTGTCTGGGCTGGTTTCGAACCCGCAGGCTCAGGCAATCCACTTGCCTTGGCCTCCCAAAGTACTGGAATTACGGGCTGAGTCACCGAGTCTGGCAAGAATTAGCTATTTTTGATTAAATAATCATTTTGTCAGACATTCTATATACATGAACTCATCCAGTCCTTATAATACCTCTGAAAAAATAGCAAAAATGGCATGACACACATGAAGAAGAAATTTGCCAATACCTGAAAAAATGTATACATATATTTTTCCTTTGACCTAGCAATTCCACTTCTGCCAATCCATCACACCACCACACCTGGTACAAGTAAGGATGTAGGTACAAGACTATTCACTATGCATTACTTCTAGTAGAAAAAGACTAGCGACGATCCAAAAAACTGTGAATAAGCAGCTTTCAGAAGTATATCCATTTACAGAAAGATCTACATAGTCAGAAGGAAATGAAGATCTCCAAATAAAGATACAGATTTATCCCCAGGATCCCTTTTTTAAAAAAAAGATGGGGGGTGGGCTGGGAAATACAAATACATATATCAGTGTATGTGCATGCCTTTACTTATATTTGCAAAATGAAACACTGCAAAAATAAACCAGAAGCAAGTAAAAATGGTTACTGGTGGGAATGAGGTGTAAAAGAAGGTACATAAGATTTCTCTAAATATGTAATTTTGACTTTGTAACTATGTAAATGTTTTATCTGTTAGAAAATAAAAGTGGAAAAAATACAATCAAATAGGTAAAAACCTGGTTAGGCTAAATTTGAGTCAAATAATATAAATGTACGACTCAAGCTCTAAGGTATATGCATGAAGCTCTAAGTATGTATGCACGACGCTCTACCAGTAGTCAGCACTAACTTGCCAGCCACACGAGTGTGCCTCTGGGGAAGTGGATTCTGCAGTTCTAGACAGAACTTCAGATGTTGAAACTAGGCTAACATCTTGACTACAAAAGACGCTAAGCCAGATGAATAGCTAAGCCAGTCCCAGATTTTCTGACCCATAGAAACTGTATGAGATAATAAAGGTTTATTATTTTAAGCATCTAAACTTTGGAGTAATTTTTCACACAGCAACAAATAACTACTCAAGCAACAGTTTTGAAAGAAAGTGCTCAATAAATAATCAGCTATGTGCAAAGGAAAATAAATTAGCCTGAAAGGGTTTATCATTAGTCAAAGTTGGGACAATATATTTTTAAAAGATGTTTATTAAGGAAAATTTCAAAAACATCAAGAGTAGAACAATAAACCATTAGCACTGTCATTCTTGCTTCATCAATTCTCCTAGAATTTTTTTTTTTTGCCATAGCATTTCAGGGAAATCCTCGTACATTTGACCCTTGAACAACATGAGTTTGAACTACACAGGTCCTTGTATGCAAATTTCTTTCAGTAAATATACTGAAAACATTTTGTAGATTTGCAACAATTTGGCAAAGCTTGCAGATGAACTGTATAGCCTAGAAATATTGAAAAAGAAAAAACTAAGAGAAATTTAGGTATGTCACGAGGATATAAAATATTTCTGTTTTATCATTCACTACCATAAAATATAAACAAATCTATTATAAAAAGTTAAAAATTAGCCGGGCTCGGTGGCTCAGCCTGTAATCCTGCACCTTTGGGAGGCTGAGGTGAGTGGATAGTGTGAGCCCGCGGGTTTGAGACCCGCCTGGGCAACTTGGCGATACTTCATCTCTAAAAAAAAAAAAAAAAAAAAATTAGCTGGGTGTGGTAGCGCGTGCCTGTAGTTCTAGCTACTTGGAAGGCTGAGGCGGAATGATTGCCGGAGCCCAGCAGGTCGAGGCTGCGGTGACCGGGAGCGGTCACTGCACTCTAGTCTGGGCGACAGAGTGAGACTCCAACTCACCAAAAAAAAAAAAAAAAAGTTAAAATTTATAAAAACGTCTACACAGTACACTTACAGATTGTACATGGCACAATTTGCAGTTGAGAAAAATGTAAATAAACATAAAGATACAATTTTGCAACGTACCTTTTTTATCTTGTATTGAATATTTACCTTTTATATGGGTGCAGCATTGCTACAAAAAAGGCACACCTGTAGGCTCATGATTCAAGAAAAAGTGAAGTCATATGACAACTTAAAGCAAAAAGGTGAACACTAAAGCTAGAGAACGTAATGCCAGCAAAGGACAGCTTGTTAATTTTAGAAAGAGGTTTGGCTTTAAAGATGTCAAGATAGGCCGGGCGCGGTGGCTCAAGTCTGTAATCCCAGAACTTTGGGAGGCCAAGGTGAGGGGACTGCCTGAGCCCACAGGTTCGAGAACAGCCTGAGCAACTTGGCGAGACCTCATCTCTACAATAAATCAAAAAATTAGCTGGACGTGGTAGTGCGTGCCTGTAGTCCTGGCTACTTGGAAAGTTGAGGTGGAAGGATCGCTGGAGCCCAGCAGGTCAAAGCTGGGGTGGTTGAGTGTGCCACTGCACTCCAGCTTGGGTAATGGAGTAAGACTCCAACTCAAAAAAAAAAAAAGTCAAGGTAACAGAAACAGCTTACGCTGACCAACAGAGAGGTGACAACGCTGCCAAATGCCACTAAAAAATTCACTGAAGAGAAAGGATATCTGCCTGAATAGGATTTTAATGCAGAAAAAAGTGCCCTATTCTGGGAAAAAGAAAAAACTACAAAGAACATTTATTAGTAAGAAAGAGAAGCAAGCACCGGGATTTAAAGCAGGAAGGGACAGCCTAACTAACTATTGTTTGGTGCAAATGCAAATGGGTTTATGATCAGGACTGCCCTTATCTATAAAGTGAATCCCTGAGCTGACAGTCTTCGGTTTTGCAACAAGAAGGTCTGGATGGAAATTCTTTTTCTGGATTGGTTCCATCAGTGTTTTGTCATTGAAGTCACAAAGTACCTTACCAATAAGGGATTGTCTTTTAAAGTTTTTTTTTTTTTTTTAATTTGAGTCAGAGTATCATTCTGTGACTCAGAGTGACGTTCAGTGACAGGATCACAGCTCATTGCAGCCTCAAACTTCTGGACTTTATTGATCCTCCTGCCTCAGTCTCCCAACTAGCTAGGACTACAGGTGTGCACCAACCATGCCTGGCTAATTTTCTGATTTTTTGGTAGCAATGAGGTCTCACTATATTACCCAAGCTGGTCTTGAACTCATGGGGGATCAAGTGATCCTCCTGCCTCAACCTCCCAAAGTGCTGGGATAACAAGAGTGAGCCAATGTGCTCAGATTAAAGGTTTTTTGATAGTGGATAATGCCCCTGGCCACCCAGAACCTCATGAGTTCAACACCAAAGGTGCCAAAGTAGTCTACTTGTCCCTGAACACAATGCCTCTAAATTAGCCTCTACATCAAGGGGTCATAAGAACCTTCAATGCTCAATAATCACAGTACTTGGCCAGGCTTGGTGGCTTAGCCTGTAATCCCAGCACTTTGGGAGGCTGAGGCAAGTGGACTCCCCGAACCCGTGGGTTCGAGACCCACTCGGGGAACTTGGCAAGACCTCGACTCTACAATAAATAAAAAAACTACCCAGGCATAGTAGTGCACGCCTGTAGTTCTGGTTACTTGGAAGGCTGAGGCGGAAGGATCGCCGGAGCCCAGCAGGTCAAGGCTGCGGTGGCCAGGAGTGTGCCACTACACTCCAGTCTAGGCAACAGAGTGAGACTCCAACTCAAAAAAATAAAAATAAAAATCACAGTACTCTATGGAAAGGATTGTCAATGCTATGAAAGAAAACCCTGATAGAACCTCATGAAATTCTAGAAGAATTATACTGTTGAAGATGCCATCAATGTTACAGAGAAAGCTGTGAAAGTCATCACGCCTGAAACAACAAATTCCTAATGGAGAAAACTGAGTCCAGATGTTGTGCATCACTTCACAGGATTTATGATAGCCAATCAAGGAAATAATCAAAGAGACTGTGGATACGGTCCAAAACATTGGGGGTGACGGGTTTCAAGACATGGAACCTAAAGAAATTCAGGAGCTAACAGACACCACACCAGAGGAATGAACAGAAGGCGACTTGACGGAGACAAGTGCTTCCAAACTGGTGACAGATGATGAAGGAAAAAACATGGAAGAAGCAGTGTCTGAAAACAAATTGAGATTAGACAATCTAGCAAAAGGGTTCCGATTATTTAAGACTGCTTTTGGTTTATTTTGAGACATGGACCCTTTTATGTTACAAGCACTAAAGCAAATGGTGGAACAAAGTTTGCACCACATAAAACATACTGACAAATGAAAATGTAAAGAAGTCAGTAATGACCATGTATTTACAGAAAGTCCCAGAAAGTGTGCCTGTCTCTCCTCCTCTTGTTCTATCTCCTCCACCTCTTGCTCCTCTTCCTCCCGAGACAGCAAGACCAGGCCTTCCTCTTTCTCTGCACATTCAACATCACGGTGATGCGAATAAAGACCTTTAGGCTGATCTGCTTCCAACTTATTGTTCTCTTCCTTAGAATTTTCTTAATAACATTCTTTTCTCTAGCTTATGTTATTGTAAGAATACCGTACATATAATATACAAAACATGCAGTAATTGATTGCTCAGATTAATGGCTTTAAGGCTTGTGATCAACAGTAGGCTCCAAGTAGTTAAGTTTGTGAAGCGCCAAAAGTGAAATGTAAATTTTCAACTGTACCTAGGAGTCAATGCCTGTAACCGCCATAATGTTCAAGGGTCAACTGTGTATAATTTCATCTTTAAATATTTCAGTATGTCTCTTACAGGGAGGACATAAAAAGAATACAATTTATTATCTCCAACAAAATAAAACAGTAACTCTTTATCATTTCTCATGCAGTCCACAGTTTTCTCCAAAAAAATTAAAAAATGACTTTTGCTCACAAAAGGATTCAAACAATTACATTTCGCTGGTATGGCCCTTAAATTTCTTTAATGTCTAATAGTTACTCGTGTTCCATATTCTGAATTTGGCTAATTGAATCCCTGTAGTCTCACTTAATATATTCTTCTAACCTCTTTCATTCTTGAAGAGTAGTACAGTATCCCTTATCCAAAATGCTTGGAACCAGAAGAGTTTTGGGATTCACATTTTTTTGGATTTTAAAAAATTTGCATTATAATCACTGGTTAAGCATCTCTAATCTGAAAATCTGCAATCAATGAGCATTTGAGAATGAAGTCATGTCAGCGCTCAAAAAGTTGTGGATTGTGAAACATTTCACATTTTAGATTAGCCATGCTTTACCTGTAGTTAGCTCTAGAAATATTACATTCAGATTATTTTCTCTCTCAGGAACGTTTCAAAGGTGGTAGTCAGTCATTCAATGGTACTAAGTTTAATCAGTGGGTTCGGGTGATGTCAGACCAATACAAATATTATAAAGTTCCCCATCAACTTTTCACCTCATTACAGCTGACTGACGATCACTGCCTCGATTCATTATTTCATTGGGGTAACAAAAAACTACTATTTTAATTCTATTACTCTCCCTTTATCTACTGTTAGTAATATTTCTACTGAAAACATTTTCCTCACCAACTATTTGGTGAATCTGAAATCTTAGTATTACTGATATAATAAAACTGAACATTACATGCCTTTCTGATATGATGCAATAAGTATAAAAAAATTATTCCTGCAAAAAAAATCTACAATCTGATCTGATTAAGTCTTTAGCACTAACTTTCAGGTTATAAAAAATTCATGATAGAGAGAAACAAGAACTGCTATGAAGTAACAATAAGAGAAATCAGAAGAAAAAGAGAGCATTTTTTTCCTGTCTGGTTGTTGTTAATAGAGAAAGGAAATTAAAGTAACTGTAATTGCTGAAGCATTTATTTATTCTTTCAAATCTCGTGGTTCATGTTTCACGTATTTTGGGGCTCTGCTGCTCAGTGTGTATACATATATAAATGTTATATTTTCCCAAAATATTGACCTTTAATCTTTAAAAAAGTCCCTCTTTGGTTCTAGTAACATTGTTTGTCTTTAAGTCTACCTGTGCAATATGAGTAACCTCTCCATCTCTTGGGGTCACTCACTGCACAGTGTATCTTTGTGCTGGCCTTTTCCTTTCAACATATTTCTGCCTTTAAATCTCAAGCATCTCTCTGTAGACACCACACAGTTGGATCCTGCTTTTTTTTGTTATCCAGTCTAGATCTCTACCTTATAACCAGGTTTTTCCTTATATTCATATCTAATATAATTTTTTATATGGTTGAATTTATGTCAGCCATTTTGCTATCTGTTACCTATACGTCTCAAGTCTTTTGTTTCTCTATTCCTCCTTTACTTACTTTCTTTGTAGTATTTTTTTCTTTTGTTGTACCATTGTTAATTTCTCTCACTTTTTTTTTTCTTATATGAGTGACCGCTCTAAGGATTACAATATACATCTTTAACATAATTAACTTCAGGTTGATAATGAATTAATTACAGTAAATCTTAGCAAGTTTGCTTCAATAAAGTTTTACATTTCTTCCCTAACTTTTGTATTGTTGTGAAATTTATTACATCTGTTATAATTTGAACACTACAGTGCTACAATTATTGATTTAAATAATCACATGTCCTTTTAGAGAAACTAAGAGAAGAAAACATACTTATACAGCCTTTTATATCCAACCACTTATTTTCCTTCCTGTGGATTCGAGTTACTATCTGGTGATATTCTTTATGACTTGAAGGACTTCTTTTAGTATTGTATATAGACCTGTACAGCAGGTATTCTAACAATGCAATCTCTAAATCTTTGTTTTTTATCTTGTAATCCTTTTACTATACTTTTATTTTTGAAAGATAATCTTACTGACTTAAAAATTCTTGGTTGACAATTTTCTGACTTTCAGTGAATATGTCACTCCACTATCTTCTGGTTGCTACTGTTTCTGATGAGCCAACTGCTAACCTATTGCTGTCATCTTCTACATGAGGTGTTTAATCTCTTGTTGCTCTCAAGATCTATCTTCATCTTTTAACAGTGCGACTGTGCAGGACCTATGTGTGAATCATTTGTGTATATGCTGCTTGGGTTTTGTTAAGCTTCTTAGATCTGTAAATTGTTTCCCATCAAATTTGGGAAATTTTGTATTATTTCTTCAAATAGTTTTCCTGCCTCTTTCCTTCTCTCCTTTCCTTCTGGGACTCTTCTTACTTATATTTTGGTGCACTTTATGGTGGTTCCACAGTTGTTTTTTTTTTGATTCAGATTTTCACTCTGTTGCTCAGATTGAAGTGCAGTGGCATGATCATGGCTCACTGCAGCCTCAAACTCCTGAGCACAGGTGATCTACCTCAGCCTCCCAAATAGCTGGGACTACAGGTATGCACCACCACATCTGGCTAATTTTAAAAATTTTTTTGTAGAGACAGTCTCACTATGTTGTCTAGCATGGTCTCAAACTATTGGCATCAGGTGATCCTTCCACTTCGGCCTCCCAAAATGCTGGGATTACAGATGTGGGCCATGCCCATCCCACATACATTCTGAAGCTTTGTCCATTTTTCTTCAATGTTTTTTCCTTTCTGTTCTTCAGAATGGATAATTTCTGTTAATCTTCATCTTCACTGTTTCTTCCATCTGTCATCTCAAATATGCTAATGAGGTCATCTAACGAATTTTAAAGTTCTGCATTGTACTATTCAACTCCAGAAAATTTATTTGGTTTTGCCCTACTGAGACTCTCTATTTCTTATTTTCTTTTCTTCTTCTTTTTTTTTTTTTTTTTTTAGTTGGAGTCTCACTCTTTTGCCTAGACTGGAGTGCAGTGGCCGCTCCTGGCCACTGCAGCCTCGACCTGCTGGGCTCTGGCGATCCTTCCGCCTCAGCCTTTCAAGTAGCTGGAACTACAGGTGTGTGCTATCATGCCCGGCTAATTTTTTTTTTTTAGTTACTGTAGAGATGAGGTCTCACCAAGTTGCCCAAGCATGTCTCTAACCTGCGGGCTCAGGCAATCCACTCACCTCAGCCTCCCAAGGCGCGGGATTACAGGCTGAGCCACTAAGCCAGGCTATTTCTTATTTTCATGTCTTCCTTTAATTCTTTGAAAACATTTATAAAAGGGCCTCTGAGGTCATTCTCTGCTAAATTCAATATCTGGGCCTACTAAGAAATCATTTCTATTGTCTGCTTTTTACCATGAGTATGGTCACATTTTACTGTTTCTTTGTATAACTGCAATTTTTCTTTGGAAGTAGACATTTTAGGACACTATAATAACAATGGATTTTTATTTTTTTATTTTTTTGAGCTGGAGTCTCACTCTATCCCCCAGACTGGAGTGCATTCATGGCCACCCCAGCCTCGACCTGCTGGGCTCTGGCAATCCTTTCGTCTCAGCCTTCCAAGTAGCTGGAACTACAGGTGCACATCACCACTCCCAGCTAATTTTCTTTATTTATTGTAGAGATGAAGTCTCCCCATGTTGCCCAGGCTGGTCTTGGACCCTGGGCACAGGCAATCCTCTCACCTCTGCCTCCCAAAGTGCTGGGATTACAGGTGTGAGCCACCGTACCTGACTAAAAGTGGATTTTAAACTTATTTTTGTAAATTTAAGGGTATCATTAAATTAGACTGTATAATGTGCTTCTCCCATGATGTGTAGCTTCTGTTATTGCTTCTCAAAGTCTTTATTCTTATTTTTGTTTTTCAGCCTGTCTTTCTGGGAGTTTCTCCTGTGGTTTTTTTTTTTTTGGTGGGGGGGGTTGGAGTTTCACTCTGTTGCCCAGGCTGGAGAGCAGTAGCATGCTCATGGCTACTGAGCCTTGACCTGCTGGGCTCAGGCGATCCTTCTACCTCATCCTTCCAAGTAGCTGGAACCAGAGGTGTGTGCCACCATGCCTGGCTAAATTTTTGATTTACTGTAGAGATGAGGACTCGCTTTGTTGCCAGGCTGGTCTCGAACCTCCATCTCCCAAAGTGCCCGGCTCCACCATGTCTGAAAAGATCAATCAGTCAATGGTTCTGGCAGAAGTTGTGCTCAAATATGTCTAATCAATAAGGCTTTTCTCTTCTGAGGAATGATCTGTTATTGATCAGAGAGCATATTCAAAGTTTACTCAATTCTAATATTTTGCTTGCCTTTTACTTTCCTTTAGGGTTTCCCAGTAAACCAGGATGTATGGAGAGCATATCTAGCTTTTTCATGGTTTTCTCACTTCCAAGATTTTTCAGATAAATTTTTGAGTGGTTCACCACTCTTACCACAACCTCAGATTATCAAAACTGTGGGGTTTTCCTGTTTGTTTCTACCAAGTTTGTCACTTTCAGTTAACAAAGCTATAGGCTTTTTAACTACTTGTCTATATTGAATTCATTCTCTCTGACAGTAAAGCTGTTTTCTATAGCCAGTATTGCTCTGGTAACATACTACAGATCTCACTGACCATGCCTGTGGGGTACGCATAATTTATAAATGCAGCAAGAAGGCTGCAGACTCCTACCACTTTCACTTGAAGTTCTTTCCATTTTGCAAAAAAAAAAAAAAATTCTCAGTTTGTTTTTTCATCTTAGGTTAATTTTCAGAGCCCTGAATATGAATATTGCTTTGCTTTTGACAATATTTTCCAGGTTTTTTTGGAGTTGGAGTTTCACACTTCATCGACCAGGCTGGGATGCAGTGGCATGCTCATGGCCACTCCAGTGCAGACCTGCTGGGTTCAGACGATCCTTCCACCTCGGCTTTTCAAGTAGCTGAAACTACAGGTGTGCGCTACCGCACCTGGCTAATTTTTTGATTTATTGTAGAGATGAGGTCTTGCCAAGTTGCACAGGTTGTTCTAAAATCTGTGGACTCAGGCAATCCCCTCACCTCGGCCTCCCAAAGTGCTGGGATTACAGGCTTGAGCCACCGTGCTTGGTCTATTTTCCAGTTTTACATCGTTTTTGTTTTTTTCAGAAAGCACTGCCTATCTTGTCATACCAAGAGAGACAGGAGTCTCTCCATCTGTGATTCTCTCAGTTCATCTTTAATAGAAACAATACCTCCAATATTACAGATAAGGAAACGAAGGAATACACAGAAAATATTCATCTATCTCAAGATTATATAGCTGTAAACTAGAAAAGCACACCAACTAGGCAGTTTGCAGTTTGCTTCAAGAGCCTTTTAGTCAATGAATTTTCAAAAGATATAAATACAAAAATTCTTTTTGCTTTATATTTAAACTTTTAAGTTTCAGATTCAAGGGATACAAGTATATGTTTGATACACGGGAATGGTCCCCATTCCCCAAACAGTCAACCTTGTACCTGAAACGGAGCTTCTGAGCTCTCGCCCTCCTCCCCACCTCCTCCCTTTAGTCTCCCAGTGTTTACTACTTCCGTCTTTCATGTCTGTTTAACTCCCACATATAAGCGAAAACATGAAGTGCTCGGCTTTCTGCCTCTGCACTAGTTCACATAGGATGATGTTCTCTAGCTCCATCTACATTGCTGCAGAGGACATGATTTTGTTTTTTATTATGGTTGCATGGTGTTTCACGGTGTCTATACACCACATTTTCTTTAGCCAGTCAACACTGATGGGCACTAGGTTGTTTCCATCATTTTGATATTGTGAATAGTTCTGTGATAAACATACGAGTGCAGGTTTCCTTTTCAACATAATTATTTTACTTGGGTTAGATACCAAATGGGTAGTTCTATTTTTAGTTCCTTGAGAAATCACCATACTGTTCCCACAGAGGTTGAACTAGTTTACCATCCCACCAACAGTGTATGAACGTTTCCTTTTCTTTGCATTCATGCCAACAACTGTTGTTCTTTTTAGTAACAGTTGTTCTGATTGCTGCAAGATGATATTGCATTGTGGTTTTTATTTACTTATTTATTTTGAGTTGGAGTCTCAGTCTGTTGCCCAGGCTGGAGTGTAGTGGTACACGCTCATGGCTACCCCAGCATCAACCTGCTGGGTTCTGGTGGTCGCACGCTACCACGACTGGCTAATTTTGATTCATTGTAGAGACAACGTCTCACCAAGTTGCCTGGGCTGGTCTTGAACCCGCAGGCTCAGGTTGTCCACTCGCCTCGGCCTCCCAAAGAGCTGGGATTACAGGCTGAGCCACTGAGCCTGGCCACATTGCGGTTTTTATATTTCTCTGATGATTAGTGATTTTGAGTATTTTTCATATGTCTGTTGGCCACTTGTATGCCTTCTTTTGACAATGTCTGTTTATGTCCTTTGCCCACTTTTTGATGGATTGTTTTAGTTGTGAATTCCTTGCAGATTTTGAATATTAGTCCTTTGTTTGAGACATAATCTGCAAATATTTTTTCTCATTCCATTGGTTTTCTGTTCACTCTGTTGATTATTTATTTATTTTGCTGTGCAGAAGATTTTCAGGTTAATCAAGTCTCATTTGTCTAGTTTTGTTGCATTTGCTTTTGGTGTCTTTATTGTAAATTCTTTGCCTATGCCAACGTCCAGAAGAGTTCTTCCTAATGTTTTTTCCTAGGATTTTTATAGTTTCAGGTCTTATATTTAAGTCTTTAATTCATATGTAGTTAATTTTAGTATATGTTGAGAGGCCAAGTTTTATTCTTCTGCATATGGCTATCCTATTTTCCCAATACCATTTATTGAATAGAGTATCCTTTCCCCAATGTTTATTTTTGTCAGCTTTATCAAAGATCAGTTGGTTATATGTATGGGGCTTTATTCCCGGGTCTCTATTCTTCTCATTGATCTGTCTGTTTTTGTAAAGTACCATGCTGTTTTAGTTAGTATGTCTTTAGTAATGAGATGGCTCTACATTTGTTCTTTTTACTTTGGATTGCTTTGATTATTCAGGTTCCTTTTTCGGTTTCAAATAAACTTTAAGATTGCTTTTTCTAGTTCTGTAAAAAATGATGTTAGTATTATGATAAGGACTGCACCAAATCTGTAGATTGCTTTGGGCAGTATGGTCATTTTAACAATACCAATTCATCCAGTCTATAAGCATGAGATGTTCTTCCATTTTTATGTGTAAGCTCCAACTTCTTTTTTTTTTTTTTTTTTTTTTAGTTAGGAGTCTAATTCTTTTGCCCAGGCTGGAGTGCAGTGGCATGCTCACGGCCGCCCCAGCTTCGACCTGCTGGGCTCTGGTGATCCTTCCGCCCCAGCCTTTCAAGGAGCCGGAACTACAGGCATGTGCTACCACGCCCGGCTAATTTTTTTGATTTATTGTAGAGACAACATCTTATCAAGTTGCCTGGGCTAGGACTACAATTTCTATCATCAGGGTTTTGTAGTTCTCCTTGTAAAGATCTTTTACTACTTCCTTAGTTAAATGTATTGCTAGGTATTTGTGTGTCTCTATCGTAAATGGGGTTGAGCTCTTGAATTGATTCTCAGCTTGAGTGTCATTTGTGTACAGAAACGCTACTGATTTTTGTACACTGATTCTGTATACTGAAACTTTACTGAAGTCATTTATCAGGTGGAGGAGTCTTTAGGGTTTTCTAGGCATGGAATCATGTCATCAGTGAATAGAGATAGTTTGATTTCCTCCTTGCCAATTTGGATGCCTTATATTTCTTTCTCTTGCCTGTCTGTTCTATGTAGGACTTCCAGTACTATGTTGAATAGAAGTGGCAAAGATTCTAAAAATACGACGTAAGTACAATAAAAGAAGCCTGCCAGGTGCTATGAAAGCATGAAGGAAAGACCCTCCTTTTGGAAGCTGAGTACAGCAGACAAGATATATCGATGAAGTACCACTTGTAGAAATACCAGGCTTTTAGGGACACAGATACCAGCTAAATTTCCGAATATTCAAGACAGTTAATGACGTTAAAAGCTTTCCCGTGGACTTCTCACTCATGCCACTTACTCTCTTGCCGGTACCCCTTCCCACTGGAGGATGTGCCTCAGCAGCTTGGCGAATTGTGCAAACCATTAGCTCTATAAGAGCGCTCTCTTGGCGGTCGGACATTGCTACAGTGAGAGAAAACACACGAGTATGAGTAAACAGCTTTACAATAACCAAGAACTAAAAATGAACACATTATAAAACTGCATATATATTCTATGAATTATTATTTTAAAGACTGAAGTTAAGCTCTATACTTTGCTATTTATCCTTTTCTTTCTATAAAGAATATGTGCTTGCTGTCATAATTCAGACAGGAAAGGGGTATTATATAATAAAGAAAAACAAAATAAACTCTGTTCTATTATAATACCTGGTCTCATCTAATGCCGTCCTTCTGAGTTTGGCAATGTTAAGATTTTACTGTATTTCCTTCTACTTCATTTCAAAGCTCACATAATCAAGTTTTTATTTTTTGTTTTATAATAAAAAGATTATGTAAAATGTTTTATAAGTTGACAATACATCTCAAATATCTTCTAAGCCAATACATACACATAAGAATAATTATCTTAAGTAATAAAATACATAATTTATATACCAGAATCTAGTCAATCTTCTCCTATTTAGAGTCATTCAAATAATTCCCAGATTTTTGACACTGTGAACAATGCAGCAATAAACATTATTAGCACATACAAATTTTTGTGGAATAAATTTCCAAGAGAGGGAACAATGCGTCAGTGGGCAAAATCTTGAAACTGACAAATCGTAAGGCTATTGCAATTTATACCCCCGACTGCAATTATGAGAATGTTTGGTTCTTCACATCCCTGCCAGCACTAGATGTTAATCTCTTTGATTTTTGCCAGTCTAGTGGTTGAAAAACAATATGTCATTGTTATTTTGCTCCTTCCTACCTAACTAGTGAAGTAGAATATATTTTTTCCCTCAAGATTTTTCTGTTTCCTCTTTGCCCATTTGTCTGCTACTACTGTCTTTTCTCATCCCTTTATGAGAACTCTTATATGCTAATGGTAGTGCCCTTTGTCTTGAACGTTGCAAGTGTTTTCTCCAGTTTGCCATTTGTCAGACTCTTCATGGTTTCTTTGGTCAGACAGAAATTGTTAATTTTTAAAGTCACCGCCTGTCTCCTTTTGTTTTGTGGTTTCTGGATTTCATATATTGCCTTTAAAAATCTCTCTGTCTTGGAGATTACAGAAATATCTTCTTCATTTTCTTCTAACTTATTTCTCTCTCTCTCTTGCTCTTTTGCCCTTCCTTTTGCTGTTTCTGTCTCTCTAGCTCACTCACTTCTGCCAGTAGTAGGTGGGCCTGTTTATTTCCACCAGACAAACAGGCAGTTATGCCTCCCCACTGTTAAATTAACGAGGTCTTTCTGTTGACTTTAAATATCATTATAAAACAGGTTCTAGACTCTCACGGATATTTAGATCTATTCCTCTGCTGCACAGCCTACAGTGCTCTGGTGTGATCATAGCTCACTGTAAACTCAAACTTCTGTGATCAAGCGATATTCCTGCCTCAGGCTTCCAAGTAGCTAGGGTTACAGGTGTGCATTACCATGCCTCATTAATTAAAACAATTTTTTTTGTAGAGGTGGAGTGTCACCATGTTGTCCAGGCTAGTCTCAAACTCCTGACTTCAAGTGAGCCTCCCACCTCAGCCTCCCATGCCCTGGGATTATAGCTGTCAGTCGCTGTAACCAGCCTGGATTCTTTCTTTAGTTTCGCTAATCGACACATATATTTTTATGACAATGTTTTACTGTTTTGATAACAGTAAATTTATAATGTAATTTGTTATAACATAACTTAATATGTGACTTAATTCAACTGATCTAAATATTTAAATGTTTCCCTTATCTAGTCCTTTTTCTAAAATTCTCTGTAGTTTCTATAATGCTAATAGGAAATAATTTATTAAACATTTCCTATGCACAAGGCACTGTTGTAAGGGGTATATAAGTAATAACTTATTGTGTATGTAAACTCAATTCCAAGAAATAGGAACTACTATGCTCTCTTTATAGATGGGGAAAATGAGTCAGAGAGATGGGCTCAGCTAGTAGTAGAGCCAATACCACAAACCCAGGTAGTATGACTCCAGTGTATTAAGTACTATGTTAACCTTCCTTTTTAACAGGAGGTTAAAATTCTATATGAACTTTAAAATCATTTTGTCTAGTTTCTGCTTCTACCTTACCTCCCAGAACTCTCAAATTCACTGAAATTATAAATGGAATCATTAAAAAATTGTAGTATTTTCAGCTGGGAAGATAATTTAACTCTTCACTTTTGAGATCTTGTTTTAGGTCACTTATTATGGTTTTGTTCACATAGATTCTGCACATTTCGTTTGAACTGGTTCTTTTTAAACACAGATTCTGAGGATAATTTGAACAGTTTATATTTTTCTCCCTCTTTCCATATACTTATTTATGTTGAAGGCCAGTAGATATAGCAATTACAGAGATGGAACTAGGTATACATTTTGTAAAAATACCATTAACCTATGAAAGTTTAAAAGTTTGCATTGATTATTTTTAAAAAAAATAGAAGCACAAACAATGAAAAGGCAAACAAAGACAAAATGACATTTTGTCCTTTTTGTCTGTACCAAAATTATCCTATAAAGATTATGCATGTACATCTTAATTCAATCATTTTTGTTTTAACATTTTATTTGTCTTAGAAAAAAACTCATGAACATTAGATTATCTTAGAAGAAACCCAAGAAACAACTTCAGCTTTTCCATCTATACCCTCAATGCCCAATAATAGGAAAATACTTTCTGCTCAATAACAACTAAGTATCTATCTATGTAATTCAAAAAATTCATAATTTTTCACATTTGGCTGGCAATAAAGGAACCACAAAGTTGTCCATTAACTAAATGAATTTTCTTCTACGTAGGAAGAAAATCTAGTCTTATGGTAAGTGAGGAGAGAAAAACATTTCAAGAAGAGAAATATTTTCCCATGACATAAAAAAATCCATAGCTTTGCTGAAATATTATCCCATCACACAGTATCCAATATCCCATTAATTTTGCTAATTTGCACTATCATTTTGAAACCATCCATTTAGAAACTTTCCTTGAATGGGGAGATAAGGTAAACTCAAAAGCAGTTGAAATGTAATCGAAATCTCTTTTGGGGTATGACAGCAAAACCACCTAACAAACTGAATATAAAGGGTATAATTCTCTCTTGTCCTTTTTATTGTTAGTTAGAAGTCTTGTTCTCTCTTCATCTTCCTGCTTTTGTCTCTCATCTACAATCTTTAATTCAGCTATAAGCTCTTATGAACCATCTCCCTCTTTTATATTTTTACTATAATTTCCCAGAGATCACTAAACAACTATGTACCTGGACTTCTGCCTATGCCAAACTATATTTATAAAGGTATTTTTCTTTTTTTTCTTAAAATATACATTGGAACTCATGATTTCCCTATTTAAAGATCAGTGACATCCATCTTCTTAACCAGATATGAAAGACCTTTACAATGAAAACTACAAAACACTGAGCAAAGAAATCAAAGACACAAACAAATGGAAAAACATCCCATGTCCATGAACTGGAAGAACTAACATTGTTAAGATGTCCATCCTATCAAAGATTTAATGCAATATCTATTAAATTACCGGCAGCATTCTTTTCAGACCTGGAAATGACAATACATATGGAAACATAAAAGACCACGATAGCTAAAACAATCCTTAGCAAAAGAAATAAAGCAAGAGGTATCATATTCCAGACTTTAAACTCTGCTATATAGCTACAATAATCAAAACAGCCTGGTAATGGTACAAGAACAGGTGTTTAGACCAATGGAACAGGATGAAGATTCTGGAAACAAAACCTCAATTTCTCAACCAACTCATCTTTGACAAAGCCTCCACCAACAACCACTGGGGAGAGGAGAACCTATTCAGTAAATGGCGCTGGGAAAACTGGCTG